>JAOWBU010000018.1:239585-281000 GCA_026212405.1 Petrea volubilis | reverse complement strand
TTTCGAATGCTGGACTGTCCAAAGTTTTTTGGGCAGAAGCAGTTTCCATAGCTTACTTTCTAATGAATCACTCACTGTCTATAGCAATCGAGTTTAAAACGCCTGAAAAAGGTATGGTCTTGTAAACCCTCTGATTATTCAAACTTAAGAATATTTGGATGTCCTTCTTATATGCATGTTAGTGAAGGAAAATTAGAGCCTAGAGCTAAACAATGTATTTTTCTTGGTTATACAATTGGGGTGAAAGGATATAGGTTGTGGTGTCTTGATCCTAACTCACCTAAATTTGTTGTTAGTAGAGATGTTACTTTTGATAAGTTAGCTCTACAAACCCCGAGAAAAGGAGTCTACAATTTCTTCTTGTACAAATTAATCAGAGAGTACATCGAAGTAGGTGGAGCTTGAAATTCCTAGTCCATACGCGATGTTTGAAATCCCATTTATTCTAGACCTTCAAGAGAAAAGGAGTCTAATACTGTTAAAAAAACATTTCCTCAGAATGAAAGAAGCATTGCTAGAGAAAGACCCAAAAGAGAAATATGACCATCATAACGATACACTAATTATGTTACGTATGCCTTGTCACTTGGAGAAGAAACAGAGTCTATTGGTAAGCTAGCTACATATTCTGAAACATATTCTCCAAAAAAGGTCCTCAAAGTGGCTAATTTCTATACTAGAAGAGATTGAGTCACTTCACAAGAACGGCATGTGGATACTTGTGAAGCCGCCAGCTAAGCAAAGGATTGTGGGCCACAGATGGATCTTCCAAAGAAAGGAAGGAATTTTTGGAGTTGAAAAAGCAAGGTATAAGATACGATTAGTAGCTAAGGGCAACAGTCAAGTACTAAGTGTTGATTTCATTGATATTTTATCCCCTCTTGTGAAACAAAGTTATACTTGTGCGTTGCTTGCTCTAGTTTCCATGAATGATTTGGAGTCAGAACAACTTGGTGTTAAAACTGCATTTTTACATGGTGAACTAGAAGAAGAAATCCGTTACTCCCCGAATCTGAGACGTGCATGGCGATGCCCCTTAGCCCAAAAGTACTTAGACACACCAAGCCACGAAAATCGAACCATACTAAAAATCATGAAATATTCATTGAAAACCTCAATCATACATGGTAGCGAAAACTATAATAACCCTAACTATTACAACTCAAGTTCAAAGAGATCTATATAAAAACTAAGCTATAATTGTGGCAACCCGGTAATCCTTATTATTTAAATAATTGATATAAAACCTTATGCTTCTTGAAAATGTCCTTTTTACTTGTTGTTTTCAAATTTTAGTCTGATTTTGAGAGTAATTTACAATTTGAATGGTAAAGTACTAATATTTGAATTTTGATTACCACTCTTGGAAAATTCATCTATTATATACTTACAAGTTTCCAAAAATAATATAAATAAGTATTCTAGAATTTTATGCATGGAGAAGATGCAATTTTGAATAAATTACATAATTTTCCAAATTTTAGAGGAATTTGACATTCTTACACAATTTTTGAAATACTATGTCCTAAATTGCAATTTTTGAAAAGTTATATGCTAAATTTATAATTTTTGAGAAATGTACATATAATTTCAGATTCATAAAGATTAAATTTCATAATTTTGGAATTTTTCTAAATTAATTATGAATTTTGGGATTTTATGCCCTAAAACCCTAATTTTCGATTTTACAAAAATAAATAAATACAAATTCGAATTTTTAATCAAATAAAGATATGACTTCAGATTTTATAAGATTAGGACAATAAAAATCAGATTTTATTTGATTTTATGTTAATATTTTATTAAAATATCTTCCTACATTTATTTGGTGAATCTAGCAAATCTTATACTTGGAGCATTCTTATGAGTTTAGGGTTTGAATCATCATTTTAGGCTAACACTTCAACACCATTAGGTTAGTGAATAAGATGATTGCATTTAATAAAAATATCCTCATTAGATCATGCATTAATTATGGAAAAAGACCTTATTGTATAATAATTTTTGTGTCTTGATCACAACATTATAAATAGGGGGGAGGGGTTTGTGTCTTTTTCCCTAAAAACATTTGAAAAGGTAGACTTATTACCTTTCTCATAAGTAGTTTAGGCACAAAAGTCTTAAATTATTTTCATAAAATAGGCTTTAACTTGGGTTTACCAAATAATGGAAGTATCAAGGAATTGTCTATGTTCACAGTTTTAAGATTTTATACCTCAAATTAATTATTATACATGTTAATATCATGATAATTATGTTCATGCTATTAATTTAAGGTACATGCATGAACATGATATGTTTATTTATGCTTTAATGAATCTCTTTAAGATCTATGTGTTATGAGAAATTATTTCTCAATTATGTGTTGGGCCCGAAATATTTTGGAATAGATGTGGTTAAGTTCCACTGGGACATTCTGTTGGAGATGTCAGCATTAAATGTTCCAGCCCTCCATCTCCTAATCCCTCTTCAACATATACCCGGGTTATGACCACTGGTGTGACTCGGTTGAAATTGGTGGAATCGCGGAATGACTTGGGTGAATTGTTTGATTGTGGTGAGAGTTATAAGGCATTACGCCACTATTATGTGATTTTACATGTCTATGTGCAATTTTCACACACTTGCACCTTATGTGATTGAGTAATAATTCTACTCAACCGTCGTGTTGACACATTTTATAAACATTCCTTTAGGTAAAGATGCAATATCAGAGTGCGTAGTGGAAGACCACCAGGGATTACGATGCTCTTATAGTTACTTTTACATTATTTTTTTAATAGCAACTCTCGTATTTTGTACAAATTTTTATGCAAATTATTTATGGTAATAAAATATAAAGGGTATTTTTCCGAGTCGTGACAATAATAGTCTCAATAAACAGATTCTTAAAACAAAACAACATAATTAATAATGATACTAAGTTCTCTAGACAAGGATGACTTCAGTTCAATCACTAACTCCAGAACTGGTCCTTGTCACCTTCCTTGATACTATCCTCTACAAAATTGATTTTAGTGGTGTGAGAGACATTTACCCAGTATGGGATCTCTTGACCCAATATAGGATTTGAACAAGTTACATATACATATAGCATGAAAATCATACTTGCATACATATAAGTTTCAAAATTAAAGTTTCAAGCTTAAGTAATAGAACATATAAAAGAATAGAATCAAACACTTTCATTTACATATCCATGCTCTTGAAAATTTGGATTTCCTATTGGCCAACCTGACCAACTCCTAACTTAACCCTATTAGGTGGGCTCGAACACTACTATTATTACCTGTAGGAGGGCCTTAACTATAATCCCATTAAGTGGATTCGGAAACTACTATTATTACACGTAGAAGGGCCTTAACTATAACCCCGTCAAGTGCGTTCGGATATTGCTATTGTACCTCATAGCACGGTTAGAAATTTCAGAACTCATTCCTACCAATAGTATTCAAAGAATTCAAAGCATGTTCATATACACACACATAGCACGTGCACAATATAAAAAATTTGACATTACGTAGAGAAAATTTCATAAAATAGCATGCTCAAATCCATTTTTTATATAAGAAAATAACTCATTTAACATAGACATAGATTTCGGAGAAACACAATTTTATAAAAGAAATAGAGGGAAGAAACAACTCACAACAATCTATTCAAATCTCTATGATAGTAGAGGCTTTGTGATCCAAGTCCTTGTCGTGATTGATCAAATCTCATAATACAAAAAGGATAGAGATAAAACGATGCTCCTCAATTTATGAAATCTTATACAGAATAAGAAATCTAATGATACCTTTTATTCTTGATTCAATATACTATCCTAGGGTCTCATACTTAAACAAATCTATGCCTAATCCCTCAAACAATGATTTATAATATTCCCATTAACAAAAGTAACCCCCCACTACAAATTAACTAGAGTAAGTCTAATTATTCTAAAACTGTAATATGGTTAAGGTGCTCGTACAGAATAATACTCCTAAAATTTGTATCATGAATTTCAGTAACTGATTAGCGATACCTTATTACTACTTGAACTTTACCATGGGAATCCTAGAAACTCGTGGAATTCCTCAATAGACATGATGGAGTATAAGTGAAATTGAGAACGTATATAGGGTTACTACTCCTATAGCAAGTCGTACATCCCAATCACCATTAAACTAAAGTGATACAAATCTATCTCTTGTACTTCACTATGATGCCTTCAGAAAAATTAATCTAAAGTGATGCAAGGTCTAACTCATATGCTTTGTTATGAATCTATGATGCATATTAGCCTCAAGTCCTAATTTGTTTTGTCCTTTGTAATTGTTCTCACTATTGTAACCTTTAGATATGATACAAAAAGTTGAATGCAAGTACTTCTAGGGGCCGTGATTCGTGAATTTTGCCATTGTAACCCGTGAGTATTAGCTATGACAATCAGTGAAAAGTCATTGTTGCTATCTCTCTCTCTCTGTCACATCCGCTAGGTGTACTTCTTATTTGTGCGTAATCCTAAATCTCCAATTAAATATGATATTCAATTCTATTTTGAGATGCTTTAGGATTTGTAATTCATGTAGTAGTTCTAAACCTAATAAAATTAGCCTAATAATCCTAAACCCAATAGGATTAGCTCAATTGTCCTAAACCCAATAGTAATTTACCTACTACTACTGCTACTGCTACTACTACTACTAATAATAATAATAATAGGCCAAATACAAGGGTTCGAGTATCACATTTCATTTATTATGCGCCAGACCTATGAGCCCGTTGTACGCGAGAGTTGCCTCCAAATCCACTGAGTGCACCCTAAAATTCGGCTATGAACAACTTGCCCAAAAGGGTTATCCAATGGATGAACTTAAGTCCTTGTCGTGGCGTGATTCATTCTACAATTGACCACCAGGTGTTGGAACTCTAGAAATGGCTCCTGCACATGTAGCACTTTGTCGCACAGATTCAAGAGGTAGCTAGCATGTGCATAGCACTGAGCTCCTAATATTTCGATTGGCGAGTGGCTTTGATACCATTTATCATGCCCAAGGCCCACGAGCCCATTGGGTGCCATAGTTGACTCCAAATCTACCGAGTGCACATTGACATTGGGATATGAATAACTTACCTAAAAGGGATATCCAATGGATACACTTGAGTTCTTAGGCTAAGTTGTTCAATATTTTCCTAGTTTCACAATGTGGGATGGGTATTACATCCATACGCAACAACTAAAAGATTTTATTGTGAAAGAAAAAGAAGATCATGTTTTCCTGGTGAAGGATTCTTTGAATGGTCTGAAATAATATCCGAGATAGTGGTACAAAAGATTTGATTCATTTATGATTGGCAGCAGATAATCAAGGAGCAATTATGATAGTTGTGTTTATTTTCGAAAAACTCATGATGACTCATTTATCTATTTGCTTTTTATGTTAATGACATGTTGATTGCAGCTAAAAATGGTTGATAATGATCAATTAAAGAAACAGATGAATGAAGTGCTTGAGATGAAAGATCTTGGTCCAACAAAGAAGACCCTTGGAGGGAAATTGAAAGAGATAGACACGGTGGAAAGTTGTATTTAACTCAAACAAGTTATATTGAAAAAGATTTGAAGAGATTCGGTATGAGAAATGTTGAACTTATATATACTCCATTGGCTGCACACCTTAGATTGTTGACTGCTTTATCACCAAAGTCTGATCATGATGAGAGGTACATGACTCGTGTTCCCTATTCCATCACAGTTGGTAGCATTATGTATACTAGGGTTTGTACGTGCCCAGATATTTGACATATGTTGTTAATGTGGTCAGCAGATATATGTCTTGTCCAGGAAAAAATATATTGGGATGCGGTGAAGTGGATGCTGAGATATTTGAGTAGGACTTATAAGCTTGTTTGAAGTATGGTTAGAGTGGTAATTCTCTAGTTGTTATGTTGATTCTGATTATGCAGTTGATCTTGATAAACGAAGATCATTAACAGGATATGTATTTAGTCTTAGAGGAAGTGCAGTTAGATGGAAAGCTTCATTGCAACCCTTGGTTGCGTTATCTAAAATGGAGGCAGAATACACTACAATGATTGAGGTGATTTACGAAAGAATTTGGCTATAAGGCTTAATGGAAGAGCTTAATTCTTACTCTGGCTTGACCGTCATCTTCTATCATAATCAAAGTGCCATTCACTTGACTAAAGACCATATATTTCACAAAAGAACTAAGAATATTATTGTAAAGTTTCACTTTGTTCGAGATGTTATAGCATAGGGTGATATCTCAGTGAAGAAGATTTCTACTCCCGACAATCTTGTTGATATGTTGACTAAGCCTCTTTCGAAAGTCATGCTCAAGCATTGCTTGTATTTGATTGGCGCTGCAAATAGATAATCTACCATGAGGTGGAGCGAGAACACTACTTTGAAATTCGATGAAATTCAAGTCAAGGTGGAGAATTGTTATTAAGATGACTTTAATTATGATTTAAAATAGGCCATGTAATTGCCTTCTATATTGTTCAAGAAATGAATTGAGTATTGGTATATGGAGATTGATGGCCACGTGTAGGCTCCATGGAGTTGATCGTCACTAACTTGATATTTGATTCATCAAATTATAATGATGCATGTCTCATCCTTGTAAAGCCACAATTGCAAAATTTCATATACAGGCCAGCGGAGTTCTCTCATAAATAGGGGTATTATGCTTCAATTGGAACATTACCAAAAATTTAGAGCAAGAGTTACATATAAGGCTAGCCAAAAAATTTGAGAGCTTTGCCAGTCTTGGAAAATAGTAATATTTTTGGCGATTGAAAAATAAAGAGTTGGAAAACACTTGAAAGATGTAATTGTTTGCGAGAGAATTATGAGATTATTCTTTTTGGATGTTACGATTAATTAGAGAATATAACTCTTCGTAATTTTTTTTATAGTGGAATCATTTTTTTGCCCTTGGATGTAGGTTTGTTATTAGCTAAACCACATAAGTATTTGTGTCACCTAATTTTCGTTCTTTTATTCAAATCTGTTATCACCTATTTTAAGTAAATGTACTACTTGATCCTTGTGGTGGCCTAACATTTGTGTCTAGAACGAACAAATTAACTGGAAATATCAACACATTCACTTGCACCACAAATCTTCTAATGCACCATCCAAATAGACGATTGATTTACCACCAAGTTGGTTCACAACACCTGTTTCTTTCAAAAGCCCAACATTCAAAGAAGAATAGATAGACATAGGTATAACATGTATTGACATAGCCAAATCACACATAGCCTTTCCTTTGGTCTATTTTATTCTCATGTTACCTATTTTGCAAGAGATAGCAAACATCCATTGGTCTATAATTTTGGAGGCTCTTTCCTTTGGAACATAGTAGAAACATTTTCATCTATTACTTGCTTTCTGATAGCCTTCCAACATCCTTTTGTTGATACGCAATTTCTTGAGATATTTCGCATAACGAGGTGCTTGCCTTACCTCATCAACTAATTGGATATTCATCTCCACTTTGTGAAAAGTCTCAAGGATTTCTTTTTCGTCCTTATCTTTTTTTTGATTTTGCTAGCCTCTTCGAAAAGGGGGTTTGCATTAGCAACGGTAGGGGTTATTGATCCTTTTTTGATTGATCCTTGGAATTTCTATCTCTTTTTTAGCTTTTGATCCAGAGGTACACTCACAACTTGTAAAACCCGAGCCCTATTACCGTATTTACATATTATTATTATTATGATGATGATTATTATTATTATTATTATTTATTAATCCTATTGTGTTTAGGATTACTATTATTACTGTTCTTATCATTATTATTGTAGTATTAATATTGTCTTTATTATTATTATTATTAGTACTATTGGGATTATAATTTTATTATTTCATTATTATTGCTATCGTTAATATTTTTAATATTAGTTAAATACTATTGCAATTAGGGATATTGGGCTATCTTATTAAGCCTAGGATTATTGGATTTATATTACTATCATGATTGGGCTTAGGTTTATTAGGCTAACTCTATTAGATTTGGAACTATTGGGCTAATCCTTTTAGGGTTTGGAATATGAATTACATATATATACACACAATCAAAGATTATATTGACTAGACGAGAGGGAGAGAAAATAGAGACAAGATCCGGCCTTCATCAGCAACACAGGATTAACGACCGAGACTGATATTCGGAGGGAGGTCACCTTGCCTTGTAAGTAATAAAATTTGTTCATGTTTTAATTGCCCAATCAGACACTACTAGAAAAAAGGCATTTAGCCACGGATTTTAGCCACGGATTTGGCAAAAAATCCGTGGCCAAGGAGATTAGCCACGGATTGGCCACGGATTAGCCACGGAAAAAATCCGTGGCTAAAAGTGGCGTGGCTAACCTTCGCCACGGCTTTTTAGCCACGGCTGGGCTTAGCCACGGCCAAGCCGTGGCTAATAGCCACGGGCAAACCGTGGCCAAGTTTGGCCACTTTTTTCTAGAAATGGCCTAGCCGTGGCTAAGGGCCACGGATTAGCCACGGCCGGGCCGTGGCCAATCCGTGGCCACTGGAAAAAAAAAAAAAAAAGGTAATTACACCCAAACCCGCGCCCCAACCCGGACCCGCGCCTCAACCCGGACCTGAAACCCGTGCCCCAACCCAAGCTTTTTTTTTTGCGCTCAAGGAGATTCGAACACGGGACATCAATGTTATAAATGGAGCATGTAACCGTTGCGCCAAGGGAGTTCTTTGGTTATTGATTGATTTTTTTTATACTTAAACTATATTGTTACAATATTTTAAACTAAAATTATCTAATAAATTTCATTAGTTTTATCAATTTTTTAAATTTAATATTAGTAATTTTTATAAATTATTAACCAATTATTTTTTTTAAAAAAATAAAGATATTTACCTTTGACTTTATCGTTCAATATTCAACTTTTTTTTATGACAAATATTTAATAAACTAATATATCAAAACAAAAATTATAACAAAAGTCTATTTATATAATTTATATTTAGATAATAGCAACTTTAATTCGTGATAATTTGTCAATATCCGTGGCTAATTATTTTTTTTCATTTTTTTTTTGCACCACAGATAAATTTATATATATATATATATTGATACATATGTAAATTTATATTGATACATATATTTATATATCCAAGTATATATGTACCAATATATATATATATATTTGTGACTAATCCATGGCTATATTTATATATATATGTATATATATATATCATGTATATATATACATATGTTCAAGTATATATATATCAATATATGTGTATATATATATTTCCAAGTATATATCATATATACATATATCAATATACGTATATATCAATGTGTATCTCATATATATTAATATATTATATGTACATTCTAATCCTCTATATATAGTCTATATGATATAAGTATATATCTATATAGAACATATCTAATATATGTTATAAATGTAGTGTACGTATATATAGATCCAATATATATATATATATATCTAATCATATGTACTATATATGATCAATCATCTATATGAAATAAACATATATTAGTGTATTATATATCTAATATATGTTATATATGTACTTATACATCTAATATATATACAGCTAATTATATATAAATACACATATATAAGTATATCTAATCTTATACGTATGTAATATATCGAATCATTTATTATATATATCAATATATATAATATAATATATATATATATATTACTTAAGTATAGCAAAAATTAATTATTAAACAAAAAGTTAAAGTGGTGTAGTGGTTTAATGCTCTAACTTTAACTAACAGGTCAAGAGTTCAAATCATATTTGTTGCAAAAAAAAAATAAAAATTTTTAGCCACGGCTAGGCCGTGGCTGGATTAGCCACGGTCAGGCCGTGGCTAATCCGTGGCCCTTAGCCACGGCCTGGCCGTGGCTAATCTAGCCACGGCCAGGCCGTGGCTAGACCGTGGCTAAGGGCCACGGCTTAGCCACGGTCTGGCCGTGGCCAAATTAGCCACGGCTAGGCCATGGCCAAGCCGTGGCTAACCATTGGCGGCAAAACTGGCGCCAAATTCAGCCGCGACATTTAGCCACGGCTTGGCCGTGGCTAAATCAGCCACGGGTAATCCGTGGCCAATCCATGGCTAAAGCTCAAAATTTTTTTTCACCCAAAACCGTTGCTAATCCGTGGCTAATCCGTGGCTAATAGCCACGGATTAGCCACGGATTTTTCTCGTGGCTAAAATCCGTGGCTATTTGCTCTTTTTCTAGTAGTGAGATTTGCTATCATAATTGAACAAGTTAAGCCGTAAAAATTGACTTTCTTCAAAGCACCAAGAAGTTATCTTTCAATTATCAAGAATGATCTACACATATGTAGTTGTGTGTCTTGGCCTAGTAGGCGTACCACTTTGTAGAGAGGCATGACTTCTTGTTTCTTTTTGACCTAGCAAGACATATGCATGTATCTTCTAGTGTTTTTAATTCCACAAATAATGGTGCTATAAATTAAATTATGATAGCAACAGGTCCACAATTCAATCAGATGAAACATGATACAACCAAATGTCTTTGATTTAGGATTGCTATGATTACAATATAAGATAGTAGTTATAATTGTAGTTATGATTATCGTGATCTAAAATTATTGCAATTAATAAGCAGTGTGCAACTTTAGTTTCTCGAAATTCATGCATTAATAATCTTATCAATGTATTTGTCCATGAGTTATGAGGAGGAATATATATATATATATATGTATGTATCTATGTATATATAGGGTAATTATAACCTAGATCTTGGTTTTTTTGAGTAGCATTATGATAGGATTTCAATTGTTATGAGTTATTCCACTTTGATAAAATATTATACGATAGCTTATATTCATATTCTTATATTATTAGGTTCGTACGATCATGTTTAGTACCCGACCAGTACAATCTTGGATATCATAGGAATTCATATAGATTAAGGTAAGTGGTTTCTTCCCTCTTTTTGTTTTTATAAAAATATATTTTTATGAAACTTATATTTTTGTTCAAGTAAATTATTTTCTTATGAAAAATTGGATTTGAGCATGCTATTTTATGAATTTTCTATATGAAAAGCAAAAATTGTTTTGTGTGTGGTATATGTGTATATATGAACTTGTTCCGAACACTTGGGATACTATTGGTAGGAACGAGTTCTAAAATTTCCGACCGAGCTACGGGGTACAGTAGCAATTTCCGAACCCACTTAACGGGGTTGTAGTTAAGTTCCTCCTACGGGTAATAATAGTAGTGTCCGAACCCACCTAATGGGGTTATAGTTAGGGCTTGATCAAGTTGGCCAATAGAGATTTTGAATGTTCACGAGCATGGATATATAAATGAATTTGTGTGATTCTGTTTTGTTATCTGTTCCGTTACTTGAAAGTGGAAAATGTTAATTTCTGCATATTGTCTATGTGTGTAAAGTGTGATTTTAATGCTATATATATATATATATATGTAACTTGCTCAAATTCAATAGAAGGTCAAGAGATCCCTTACTGGGCGAGTGCGCTCACACCACTAATAATCATTTTGCAGAGGATAGTGCCGAGAAAGGTGATGAGGAACAATTTTGGGGTTGGTGAGTGGCTTGATGGAGTCCTTGCTTAGAGACATTAGTTATAGTTATTCGTTTTGAGGTTTTCTTTTATGACTATCCATTAAGACTATTATAGATTGGTTTACGATTTATGTTTTAGAACTAAAGATGTAATAGTTAGGGTTATTATTTTATCCGCTGCGAGACTAAGGTTTTTGAATGAATATTTAATGGTTTATAGTATGTTCTGATTTCTGTGGCTTGGTGTCTCTGAGTCCTTCGGGCTTAGGGGCATCGCCGTGCTGCGTCCCGGGATCCAGGGCATGACACAACTTATTGATTTAGGCTCGTCTAACTCCTTTCCACTTCTCAATGTAATCACATTTGCATCCTAGTTTTATTCAACCATTATTTGCAAAGGTGAGTTCACTTTAGACACCAATCTACTCACAAACGATGCCAACTGGTTCATCTGATTCTTCAAATTTTCAATACTAGCCCTTGTCTCCCGTTGAAAATGATAAGTATTAGAGGAAGTGATTTAATAATGCCTTCAAGAGACATACCTAAGTTGAAAGTGGATAATGGTTGTGGGACAGGGCGAATGACCTTGGTTGGAATTACTTAAAATTTTGTGGTCCTACTCCATAGTTGAGGTTTGTGCTAGTTCTTTGTACCATGGAATAAGTGTTATAGCAACCTTAGGTTGTCCTAAAAATCCCCTAACCAAATCGAAATTCTCTTGAGAATCTTCTTCAACTATAGGATACATGTCAATTGGGTGACCAACAGTGGGATAAATCCTGCAAGCTTGGACTTGTTGAGTGCCTCCTGCAACTAAATTTGAACTAAAGAAGCTAGCTGATTTAATTTATCCTTAATAGAAGACACACCACAAATTATTGCAAATTTGCTACCTTGGTAAAGATTATTTTGCAAGCCTCTCTAGGTATGTTGTTAACAAACATTTCTCCACATAGGTGTTTGTTGACAAAAGTTCCTCCACATGTTGCACCAATCATATTTCATCCTGGGGTTACCCCTCATTGAAGAATAAAATGAGAGATTGGTCCGAAATTCCATGTGGGGGGAAACTCGCACACAATCTTTCAACTTTTTCCCAATATTCATATAGTGTTTTTAGATCTCATAACTGGATTCCACATATCTCCCTCCAAATTGCGATGGCATGAGAAGTTCGAAAGAAATTTCCAAAAATGCTCAAACTATGTCCATCCATGCGGTGATGGATCCTAGAGACTGGTAAAATAACCATTCTTTTGTAGAGTACATCAACGAGAAGGAAATGCTCTTACATTAATTTTCTATTCATCCAATTTTGTGGTTTCATGAAGGAGCAAACCACATGAAACTCTTTAAAGTGCCCGTGTAGTTCCTCAATTTCCAATCCCCTAAACTTGGAAGATGAACTCACCCTGGATTTTTTCCAATGATACATTCAAGTTGGGGTAGGCAATATAGAGTTAATGTCGATCCACTAGTGGGGTGGTTAATTGCTTACAGTCTGTTGTGGACCTGCTATCTGTTTGTACTCTTCCTTAAATTCATATGAAAAATTTGTCATGTCGAGGTCTCTATCTCCGGAAGGTGTTGAGGAAGATTCTCCTTCTTGCTATTTCTTAATTTTTGCTTTTTTCCTAAGTTTACAGTTTGCCTTTTTGATTTTGGATCATGTAGGAATTCACCCGTATTCTGGGTCCTGGTTATCAAAGAAAATAAATGAAGTCAACTATTTCCCCAACAACAGCGCCAAAATTTGATAGGTGTCAAATCCACCAAAAATAATTCTTCCTCTAAAGACAAAACAATTTGTATATAGTGTGAGCATGTTGATCTCGTAGAAAATAAGTACAACAAACTTCAAAGACGGCCAAGAGAACAAAAACAAGAAAAGTAAGGATTGGCGGGGTTTTAACGAAAATAATGAAAATTGATTAAATAAATTTAAATGGAAGATTTTGAGAAAAATAATTCAATATAATGAAAACTTAGCCAAGGGTAATTCTGCATTCAACATTCTTGGATTGATCATAGATTCAAAGATAGCCCCCTAACTTATGCAATAGATTAGCTCCTCTAACCAATCCTTCCTCATGTACAGGTTAAGCAAGCAATGCGCTATGAATAGCCCCTAATTAACGAACAACCCTATAAATGTTATATAATTCAATCTGTTAACAAAATTAGAAATTAGAGGGACCCGATCCTAGCAAATAAACCACCAATGTGTAATTCTTGAAACTAGATTATATATTTTTCATAGCATAATCCAAAATTTTCTACCCAATCAAATTATACTTTTTTCCACTTGTATTGATTCAATTAAGTGAATACAAATTTAATTTTACCAATCAGATTTATGCGGATTCATCATTCAAACAATAAGCCAAAATTGCGCAATTAATAAAATAATATTAAGGGATGCAGTTCTCCTAAAAGAGTGTAGAAAAATATACAAAAACTGCCTATAAATAAAACAGACAGTAAAAATATTAAGATCTCATAATCCATGTGTGACGACCCGAAACCCTTGGCTAGTTATGGGAATATGCTATGAATACTTTTATTATAGAAAGTAATTTTTTTCTTTCTAAAAGTCTTTTAATACATAGCAAAACACCAAGTACATAATAAGAGTCCTAAATACATGATACAATTACAAAGACTCGTCTAGGACTTCTCCTAGCCAAAAGCTTCAAATCATCCCTCGCTATCCTCCTCCTTGATACATTCGTTCTCATGTCGGGCTAAAACATTAAATATTAACAACGTCAACAATCACGTTGAGTAGCAATTTCACTTAACACATAAGGTGCGTGTGTGTGACTTGGGCATGCATATGCTCACATACTTGCATCAATATAAACCATATAAAATTTCAGATTCATAAGAATCATAAATTGCACACTTTTCTACCGTTTTCCACCTCGACGGGCGGCTACCTTATCTCGCTGTGCCGTAATTCAATTCCAACCAATACTCCCACCCAACCAAACACTCCAGTGGTCATATCCCGGGCATATGCCAATTTTCTACGACCCACTTCAGTACATGGAACACTCCGTCCATGCAAGGTGGGATTAGGCAACGATGGATGGCGAGAACGTTTAAGACCGGCAAGCCCGTTGCCGCCCGGCCGAACTCAGCCCCATCCACCCCTATCACTTTTTGGGCCCATATACACACAATTTCCAGTATAATCAGTACAATTCCCAGCACAATACACACTGATTTTCAGCACGTTGCACGAAATTTCAGCATAGAACACAATTTCCAGCTTACATGTTTCAGGTTGCGAACAGAATTTTCAGTTTGCGAAATACTCTAATTTTAGCTTAAAACATACTAAAATTACACACTGGAATTTCCAGTCTTTCAAAAATAAATTTTCAGTTTGTAAAATTCGAAATTCCAGCCTTGAAAAATAAGATTTTCAGCTGCTGGAACAGTAATTCCAGTTTTGAGGGCAGAATTTTCAGCTTTGAAAACAACTCCAATTTTCAGTTTTAAACACTGAATTTGTAACTTCTAACACATGAATAAAACCCTAAACACATATATAAACCTTATACAAGCATAAATCCTAATTTTCCAGCACATAAATCGAGCAGAAACGCCCAAATTTCCAGCACAACGGTTCATGAACATACAACATGCATTTAGCTAAATTATCGTGAAATCCTTTCGGACTAAGATAGTAACCAACTTGTGGTTACATCCCATGTCCTAATAGGAGAATAATATGTTAACACTATAAGAAAACTAGCTCATGTATTAAGAGAAATCACTACCTTGTATCAAATATGAAGTATTCACTTCTTCACGGTATAATATCTATGAATTAAAGTAGAACCTTTACTTATGATATTAAGTAAGGTCCCTACTTTAATTAAACATTCTTCTACCTTTTTCAAGAGGCTTTTATGGGGTTATAAGTATGTAAAATGAAGGGTTTATGTATATATATATGTGGGTAGAAGATTTACTATAAATATGAAGTATTTTGTGTGTTTAGGGTAAGGTGAGTTGTGGGGGGTGTTTTAGGCGAGATTTTGTGTGTGTGGATGTGTTTGTGTGTGTTATGTGATGAAAAATGAAGTGATAAATCCCCAATTTATCCCCTATTTATAGTAGTTGTGCTTAAGAAATAAGATTATTAAATAATTAAGTCATTTTCTAATTATTGTTATCTTTCCACCTAAGGTTACAACTAAGGGTTATAATAAATGAAATCTTCCAACTCAATGCCCAACTCAATACCTAATTATAGCTTAAGTGTGAGTCAAATGCACACTTCATAATCTAGTTTAATCTAAGCCTTACATGTATAAACATATCTAGAAGAATTCTTACATATGTGAATATTCATTTAATGCAAGGAGAATTGGGGAGCAAGTAATAATATACACCATATATTTATATTATACACATATATACATAAAATTTCGTTCACCCCCTCCTCTTTTTATATTTTTAAGATATTTTTACACAAAATATAATTTTTCCAATGTTTATGATGAAAAATGCCTAAAGAAATGAAAATATAATTTTATACCTTTATGTATATGAATTTTCTTTAAAATATATACATATAAAGTGTAAGATATTTTTATATATATATAAATCATAATCTTATGACCTAGTATTTAAAAATAATTTTCAAAATAATTATTATAGTGTGAAATGACACATTTTAGTGAAAATGGCAATATCGAGAAAAATAATATAACCCTTATTTATATAACTATATAAATTCGTGTATATGCGTATATACATGTATATATGTGTGTGTGTTTGAATTTTATGCAGTTTGTAATTAGTAAATGAAGTAGAAAATAATTCCAATAATTATGCGTTTTGTAAATAAAAATAGGTATATATTGCAATAGAAATTAATCATATAACATTTAAATAATACATATTTAAGCATCAATTAGTGTATATATATATATATATCTACATCATCTAAAATACAAAAATGACCTAGGATATATACATATTTTTGAAAATATACAAATTTATTTATATATACTTCAACATATAAAAATACTATGACTTTATTACAAATAATTCCTATCATTATAATTTTGAAAAATGTATGTATAAAATTTTATATGTATATATTGATTTATATGAATATACGTCGAATCAAATGGGTGGTATGCAAACATAATAGTTATTGCACATTTCCCATATAAGATAATAAAACATTAATTTAATCACATAGTTCACATATAAACTAATAATCACATAAAAACTAAATAATTTAATCATATGATTAACTTTTAAAATAACTAGAAATACCGGGTCATTACATCCTCCCCTCCTTAAAAGGAATTTCGTCCCCGAAATTCATTCTTAAATATTGGAACGTTATGCTCTTCTGGCAGGTAGAGGATAATGCCAACTTATATACTACCTTTCCTATTCTTCCAAATATTTCAGAAGAACTGTCATAAATTGGTTTAAGCTTTTCTTTTGTTTCCCAAATCTTAAGACTCCTTTTCCTAATTCCAAGTCCAAATCTTCTTGTCTCTTATCTATGCAATTCTTTTAACGGTTTTGTGTTTTTGCCATTCGCTTTTGAGCTACTTTGTAACTTTGGTGATTTCCCGTACTAACTTTGGGCTTTGCTTTTGCCAACTTCATCCCAACATATTGTGGATCTATATCTTTGTTCATAAAGTGCTTCGAATGGGTCATGCCAAATATAGGTTGATAATTATTGTTATAGGAAAATTCTGCTAGTGAGTGGTGTCGATTATCAACTGAAGCATATCCTCAAGGGCAAGTAATAATTCTTTCTATTTGTCCACTAGTTTGAGGTTGGAAAGAGGTGCTAATATTCAACTTAGTGGTCAAAACACTTTGTAAGCCTTGCCAAATTTAGAACAAATCGTCGGTTTCTATCTAAGACTTATGCTAACCGAGACACCATGAAATCCAACTATGTCGTGTTTATAATTTCTGCCATTCTAAATCACACAACGAGGTGGGAACTTTTATAAATCTATCCCCAACTATTGATATTGCATTGTTGCCTTGCTAAGTTCAAAGTAGTCCTATAACGAATCCTTGGTGATATGTTCAAGTTTTACTCAAATGTTAGTAAGGGTTGTGATAGTTTGGATGGATACAAAATTAAATAAAAATATATACGGCAAAACTGAAAACATTTTTTTTTTTTTTTCAATTAATATGAACAAAGAATCAAAAATTGGAAGAAGCGAGCTATAAATGTAGTGGTATTTGCGAAATAGTTGTCAGCATTTTCATATCAAATACTATTTAGAAATATACATGAAGAATTTTACTAGAGATCAAGAATAACTCATCAATCTTCAGGGCTTGTTTCGAAAGATTTTCATGTTTGGAGTTTAGAAGTGAGAATGGAATAAAAGACTGAGAATATGTAGAAGTTTGAATAACATCTTTGTCGATTCAAGTGTCAAATATTGATTGGCGTAAATTGCAAAGATTTCAAGCGTTTACTAAGAGGAAAAGTAATTTGGAAATTTCCTATATCACAAACTTTTCAAGAAAGAGATGAAAGAGCTGTCAATTGAGAAATCTTTCAAGAGTGCCTCAAAAGAGAATGATAACGAAGACAATAGCCGCCACTGAAGTTGTTTTTAAAAGAGGTCAACGGCAACATTGGCCTTTTCTTTCTTTTAAATCAAACAACGAATATTGGTGGTAAAAGATATCCCGAATAAATATCGATATTGTGAATATATATATCGGGGTAAAATAGTATGTAACAATCAAACTTATAGTTTTAGAGACAATTCACAAAGAGAATATAGGTCTCAAAGGTTCGATTAACAAGTAAAAAGGGGTTTCCGAACAAAATGAATTGTATAGATCTTTTGAATAAGTGATAGTGAGAACATACGAAAAGAATTAGCTAAGAAACATAACTTATCACAAGAGAATCGTCATTTAACTATTACACACTTCGCCTAAACTAGAAACTATACTTAAAGCTCTATTATATATCTTTATTTTATTCCATAATTGCTCTTATTTTCTTATTTCTACTAAAATTCCCCCTCGTATTCTCCCTTGGTAATAACCTAATTTCAAATCCAGTTTAGAATATACTTAAACTTTGTGTACATAATCAAATAACTTATAAATACTGGGTAGTGGTTACTTCTAAATCATATGAAAAATATCAGGTTGAACCTCTAGTCTAGAAAAGAAATTACATAATATAGAGCTAAGATCGATTAATATTCTAACTAAATGATGGCAAACTGAAAGCGTAGCTTTAACGATGGTAAGTTTATTTTGTTACCTTGCACATCCATCCCCCAGCTTTGAGGTATCCTCCGGAGTTCCTTTTCTTTGGCCACCCTGGGATTGTGGTATCACACAGTGTCTTAATTTATCAATTGCTCCATTGCACTTTTCAATTCTCAATACAATTTCTACTACCTATCTTAGATTTCGAGCCTTAGATCACCACAAACTTCCAAATCGTTTTTCCTCAATTTCAATAAAGTACCTAGCTTCTACATTTCCCAAATATCGCAACTGTACTAACTCCAAAAGTAGGTCATCAGAATCTACTTCCGTAAACTTAAAAGTCGAAGGACTAGCAAAACAACTCATACGGGGCTTGGAAGTATAGGAACCTTGCGAGTGCTCCATCTACACACAATAATCAAATATTAGTCCCGATAACCATCAAAGCATAGGTTCTCCCAAGAACCACGCTCTGATACCACCTGTGACGACCCAGGTAATCCATGCTTTATTAATATTATTACTATGTACATACAAGAGTCTATTTAAACTCAGTACATATGAAACGCCAAAATCAATACAAGTTACATCGTATCACTAAACAACTTGCAAGCGACAAGTAAAAACCAAAGGCGAGTACGCAGCGGAATCTAACATCTTTCTTTCTAATAAAATGCCTCGAACGGTTCTTCTTCTTCCACAATTTCGGTCTCATCTAAAACATAATACATATTCAACATCAACACATGTTGAGTAGAAACACATACTTCAATTACATAAGGTGCTCGGGTGATAGTTGCACATAAAGCACATATAAAGCACACATTTTGCACTTTTCTACCTTTCGTCACCTAACAGTGACCCTTATGACTACCCATGCCGAATATACAACCAGCACATTTCTCCCGCCTGCCTTATCCTCCGGTGGTCGTATCCCGGGCATACGCCGAATATTTTCCTACGACCCTCTCTCTTGAGTAGAACACTCCGTCTACCCAAGGGGGGATTAGGAGATGGAGGGAGTGTGAACTCTTAAAACCGGCTACTCAATAGTATGTCCCGGCGGAACACACCCAAACCACTCCGGCACATTTGGGCCCATTCACATAATATCACATAATCACATAATCATGGAAGTTTATGAAAAAATTGGTATATGTATAACAAATCTCATTTCTTTTAAGAAAAATAAATATGTGTATAAGTTTGATATGTTTAATAAGAAAATTAGTATACTTATGTAACTACGAACTTACTTTTAAACACTTTTTAAGACCAATATGTTTTCTTCTCAAAAATACCATTTTTGCAAGAAAATTAGTTTACATACTTAAAAACAACTACTTCGTATACATAAAGATAGTAAGATTTGTGATCTAACATATTTGCATAGATTTGCTAGCTAACAAGTTAACCATAACATATCTAATAAACCTTCCTAAGCACATCACAAACACAAAATACCTATCAAAGAGTAAATCAAGAGAGAATCCTAAGAACTAATCACACTTTATGAGCACAATAACAAGACAATCATTTCATCATGAATAAAGCATATAAACATGGAGCAAATATCTCTAAGCCCAAAAATTGGAGGGCATGTTTGGCAAAAGCTATCACTCAAGGCCAATCAAGCTTGTGTATTTTACATAGCTTGGCACAAGAGTATGGAAGCTTGCCTTGTAGGAAGATCCTACTCAAAAGAAGGAAAGAAAACACTTATGAAATCAAAGTAGGTTTCTACCTTAGTTTATACTTGAAAGGGGTGTAAAGAAGAGTGAAAGGATGATGTTTGTGGAAGAAACTTGAGAGAGTATAGTGTGTGAAGGTGTGAGGACGTTTTTGGGGGTGGGGAAGTGTGTGGGAGGTCCTATTTATAGTGGATAATGAGGATAGAAGCCAAGACTTGAGGACCAAGTTTTAATAAATGCAAATCTCCCTATTTAATGCAAATCTCCCAACTAGGCTTAAAATTAAATGCCTAATTAAATAAAATCTTCCACCTCCCTCATCTATTTCTAGCCTTGGTGTAACCCTAATCCATGAGTCATGAATCTAAATGATAGAAGACCACACAAGTGTATAAATTCTAGAAGAAATTCATCTTCTATTAGGGTAGGATATTTTAATAAAATACTAAAGAAAATCAACCAAAATCTGATTTTATTTTATTGCCATAATTGTATAAGATCTGAAATTATCTACTTGTTTTAGATAAAATTCGAATTTGCCTTTATTTTATTGTTAAAAACCTAAAATTAGGGTTTTAGGGCATAAAATTAGGGTTTTGGAGCATAAAATCCGAAAATTCATAATTAATTTAGAAAAATTCCAAAATTATGAAATTTAATCTTTATAAATCAAGAATTATATGTATACTTCCCAGAAATTACAAATGTTTTAGTTAAGTTTTCGAAAATTGCAATTTAGGACATAGAAAGTTCGAAAATTGTGTTCGAATGTCAAATTCCTCTAAAATTTGGAAAATCATGTAATTCATTCAAAAATTGATTTTCTCCATGCATAAAAGTATAGAATACTTAGTTATATTATTTTTGAAACTCATAAGTATTTAATAGATGAATTTTTCCAAGAGTGGTAATCGAAATTCAAAAATTGGCACTTTACCGTTCAAATTATAAATTGATCTAAAATTTGACTAAAATGTGAAAATGACATTTTCAAGAACATAAGACATTATATCAATTATTTAAATATTAAAGATTACCAGGTCGTCACATCCTCCCCTCCTTAGAAAATTTCGTCCTCGAAATTGGGTCCTATACTCAATCGAACAATTGTGGGTACTTTTCTTGCATTTCCTCCAATCGTTCCCACGTACTTTCTTCAATCCCATGGTATTTCCATAAAACACGTACTAACGGAATGATTTTGTTCCTCAGAGTACGCTCTTGGAAGTCTAAAATCCTAACCGGTTCTTCTACGTAGGTCAAGTCTGGGCCAATATCGAGAGACGCATGATTTACAACGTGAGAGGGATCAGGATGGTATTTCTTAAGCATAGAGACATGGAATACGTCATGCACTTCTGCTAGAGTCGGAGGTAAGGCTAATCGATAAGCAACCTTTCCCACTCTCGCTCGTATCTCAAAAGGTCCAATATAGCGGGGGTTTAACTTGCCCTTCCGTCCAAACCTTAGAACACCCTTTCTTGGTGAAACTTTCAAGAATACAAAGTCACCTACTCCGAATTCCAAGTCTTTTCGTCGTCTATCGGCATAACTCTTTTGACGACTTTGTGCCGTTTCCATTCGTTTCTTTATCATCTTGATAGCCTCTGTCGTCTCATGAATTAAGTCTGGACCTATAAGTTTACTCTCACCCACTTCGCTCCAACATACAGGGGATCTGCACTTTCTGCCGTAAAGAGCTTCAAAGGGAGCCATTCCTATCGTAGCCTGGTAACTGTTATTGTAGGCGAATTCTGCCAGGGGCAAATGTCGATCCCAACTTCCACCAAAATCTAGGGTACACGCCCTAAGCATGTCTTCCAAAATTTGGATAACTCTTTCAGTTTGTCCATCAGTTTGTGGGTGAAAAGCTGTACTGAAATTTAACTCAGTGTCTAGTGCTTTCTGTAGCCCTTGCCAAAATTTGGAAACGAACCGAGGATCTCGGTCAGATACTATGCTTACTGGAACACCATGTAACCTGACAATCTCACTCTTATAGATGTCTGCCATCTGATCCAATGAATAAGTCTTAGAGAATGCAAGAAAATGGGCACTTTTCGTGAGTCTGTCTACTACCACCCATACTGCATCATGACCCTTTTGTGTCCGTGGTAGTCCCATAACGAAGTCCATCGTAATGTGTTCTCATTTCCATTCAGGGATTGATAGAGGTTGTAGTAACCCAAAAGGCTTTTGATGGCTTGCTTTAACTTGTTGGCAAGTTAAGCATTTTGATACGAACTCTGCGATTTGCCTTTTCATCTTGGGCCACCAGTACTGCCGTTTAACATCTTGATACATCTTATTTATCCCTGGATGTATCGTGTATTTGGTGTTGTGGCTTTCCTCTAGTACTTCTCTCTTCAGCTGCTCATTATCTGGAACCCATACTCGGTTTCGGAATCTTAAGATCCCATCATTTGGCAAGGTAAACTCCTTTTCTAAGCCGAGGTTAATTCGATCTTTAACCCTTTGGAGTTCTTTGTCGATTTCCTGAGCTTCTTTGATTCGCTGAAGTATAACGGGTTGTGCATGTAGTTGCGAACAGATAACTCCAAACTCCCGTTCTTTAGGCTTCCAACTCGCGATATCTTCCAAGAATGTCCATTCTCGACTCATTAAACAGGCAAGATGAGCCTTTCTACTTAATGCATCTGCTACGGCATTCGCTTTTCCAGGATGGTATTGAATGTCACAATTGAAGTCAGCTAGCATTTCCAACCATCTTCGTTGTCTCATATTTAACTCTTTCTGAGAGAACAAGTACTTGAGACTCTTGTGATCGGTAAATACTTCGAATGAAGTCCCATAAAGATAATGTCTCCATTTCTTGAGAGCAAAAACGATGGCTGCAAGCTCTAAATCGTGCGTTGGATAATTTTCCTCGTAAGGTTTTAACTTTCGTGAAGCATAAGCCACTACCTTCCTGCTTTGCATAAGCACACATCCCAGTCCTTCTTTGGACGCATCTGTGTAGACCATGAATCCGTCAGTCCCCTGTGGCAGAGTCAATACAGGGGCAGTGACCAATTTATTCTTCAGTTCTTGAAAGCTATTTTCGCAATGATTATCCCAAGCGAACCGCACGTTGGACTGAGTTAGCCTAGTTAAGGGGCGGGCAATCTTGGAAAAATCCTTGATAAATCTCCGATAGTATCCCGCCAATCCTAGAAAACTTCGCACCTCTGTAACAGTCGTGGGTTGCTTCCATTCCACCACTGCTTTGACTTTTCCTGGATCAACTGCAATTCCATTCTTTGACACTATGTGTCCTAGAAAGGCGACCTGTGTCAGCCAAAACTCACACTTGCTGAATTTAGCATACAACTTTTCGTCTCTCAGTGCCTGGAGTACTATCCTCAAGTGCCTTTCGTGTTCTTCTTTTGACTTAGAGTAGACCAGTATGTCGTCTATAAAGACAACTACAAATTGGTCTAAGTATGGTCGGAATACCCGGTTCATCAAGTCCATGAAGGTAGCAGGGGCGTTTGTTACACCGAATGGCATCACCACAAACTCGTAGTGACCGTACCTGGTATTAAGGGCAGTCTTAGGAATATCTTCTTCTCGAATTCGCACTTGGTGATATCCGGATTTCAAATCTAGTTTCGAATAAACTGAAGCTCCTTGTAGTTGGTCAAACAACTCATCAATGTTTGGCAAAGGGTATTTATTCTTGATGGTAACTTGGTTAAGCGGACGATAGTCGATGCATAATCTCCAAGTTCCATCTTTCTTCTTGACAAATAGTACCGGAGCTCCCCAGGGTGATGTACTTGGGCGAATAAACCCTTTATCTAGCAACTCTTGTAGTTGGGTCTTGAGCTCTTTCAATTCAGCAGGAGCCATCCTATAAGGAGTCTTAGAGATCGGGGCGGTTCCAGGTAATAATTCAATTACAAAATCGATCTCTCGATGTGGGGGTAAGCCCTTTAAATCATCAGGAAATACGTCCGGGAACTCCCGTACTATAGGCATTTCTTCAAGCTTCTTTTTGTCTTCAGATTTATTCATAATGTGGGCCATGAACGCATAATTGCCCTTTCGTAATAATCGGTTGGCTTGCACAAAGGAGATAATGGGTATCGCAGGTGTGGTTTTGTTCCCTACCATTTCAATGACAGGCTGATTCGGAAAACATAACCTTACGACCTTGTGACGACAGTCTACTTGAGCGTAAGATGCGGCTAACCAATCCATACCCAAAATAACATCAAAGTCATGGATGGGTAGTAATACTAGGTCAGCTGTCATCTTTTGACCACTCATTTCTAGCTCACAACCTTTAAACACTAAGTCCGTCTTCCATTTAGTCCCAAGGGGCGTTGTGATTTCTAATTCGTAAGGCAAAATCTCAGGTTGTACTTGCAGACTAGTAAAGAAACCAGTTGATATGTATGAATGCGTAGAACCTGGATCGACTAATACTTTAGCAAAGTATTGATTGACGAGAAGCGTACCTTCTACTACCGACGAATTCTCGACTTCAGCCTGATTCATGGCGAAAACCTTCCCTTGGACTCGTGTTTTTCCCACTTGATTCCCGTTGCCCTTTATATTCTTTCCAGGATTTGAGAGTTGCGCTGGTTTTGCTTGAGGGCAGTTTAATAGAAAATGCCCACTATTTCCACATATTGGGCACCTTCTGGCCTTATTCCAACATCGGTCTTCGGTATGGTTCAGCTTCCCGCAGTAGGTGCAAGTCTCATTTCTTTGAATTGAGGGGCCAGAAAAATTTCCTCGGTTCCCTTGAATATTCGGCCTAAACATCTTGTTAGGGCCTCCCGGGGCTCTCCCACCTAGTCCTCCAGTATTCGGTGCTCGTGTCAACTGTCCTCGTTTCATCTTCAACTGTTCCATCGTACTTTCCACCTTAAGTGCTGTTTCGACAGCCGCTGTGTAGGTTGGCAACTGGACCGCAGATAACCGATCTTGGATTTCTAATCGAAGTCCTCCAATGAACTTCCATATCTTTCTCTCTTCATTCTCGACAAAGTAAGGCGCAAATCGAGCTAACTTGGTGAACAAGGCTTCGTACCTTGCCACGTTCAAGTCACGTTGAGCTAAATTGAGAAACTCTCTCTCCCGCCTCTCTTGGATAACTCGAGGGATATATTGGGCGTTGAATTCCTTAACAAAATTATCCCAAACCGAAGGGGTTTGAAGGGCTGCCCACTTATCACTTACACGTTTCCACCAATGACGGGCATCGTCCTCTAGACGAAAGGTAGCTAACATCACCTTCCTCCTCGGATCACAGTTGAGTACCTCGAAAATCTTTTCCATCGCCTCCAGCCAGTTTGTTGCTTTAGTGTCGTCGGGTTCACCTCGGAAAGGTGGGGGTCCTAATTTAAGAAAGGTGGTCAGGGCATCGGTAGCAGACTCATCATGATTGCGATCATGGTTGTTGTTGTTATTAGTTTGGTTCTCGAGAATAGTTGCTATCCGTTCGAACACCACAGAGAATCGATCGTCTTGGGATTCAGTCTCATTTCTGGTTCGTTTCGACATCTATATCCAAAATAACTTAGAAGTGAGGAACTTAGATCATAAGTAGTCTCAAAACATTAGTAGTCATAAGCCAAATAGTTACATCAAAAGGTTCGGCACACAGATTCACAACAAGATCACGCTATCTATGCACAATCAAAAGACTAGCGTGATATCATCTATAGCATCTTACTAGGGCCTCAAACTCTTACTATAATACTTTACACTATAAACATGTAGATATAGATACTAAAACAACTTCAGTCAAGGGGAATAGGGTCGAACTCAATTCCCAGAGACATGTCAGGGATAACAGCATCCTTTATCGGGCTAAGGTTCAGTAAGGTAGCGGAAAAGCCCAACAGCTCTGTAATCCTAGTATGGATTATGTCGATGACATTTTGAAAATGGGTTTGGATATCATAAAGACGGTTTTGAGCAATCTGCAGGCTAGCCTTCAAGTAGCCCACTTCCTCCTGCAACTGAAGGTTCTCATCTCGCAACTGTACTAACTCCAAAAGTAGGTCATCAGAATCTACTTCCGTAAACTTAAAAGTCGAAGGACTAGCAAAACAACTCATACGGGGCTTGGAAGTATAGGAACCTTGCGAGTGCTCCATCTACACACAATAATCAAATATTAGTCCCGATAACCATCAAAGCATAGGTTCTCCCAAGAACCACGCTCTGATACCACCTGTGACGACCCAGGTAATCCATGCTTTATTAATATTATTACTATGTACATACAAGAGTCTATTTAAACTCAGTACATATGAAACGCCAAAATCAATACAAGTTACATCGTATCACTAAACAACTTGCAAGCGACAAGTAAAAACCAAAGGCGAGTACGCAGCGGAATCTAACATCTTTCTTTCTAATAAAATGCCTCGAACGGTTCTTCTTCTTCCACAATTTCGGTCTCATCTAAAACATAATACATATTCAACATCAACACATGTTGAGTAGAAACACATACTTCAATTACATAAGGTGCTCGGGTGATAGTTGCACATAAAGCACATATAAAGCACACATTTTGCACTTTTCTACCTTTCGTCACCTAACAGTGACCCTTATGACTACCCATGCCGAATATACAACCAGCACATTTCTCCCGCCTGCCTTATCCTCCGGTGGTCGTATCCCGGGCATACGCCGAATATTTTCCTACGACCCTCTCTCTTGAGTAGAACACTCCGTCTACCCAAGGGGGGATTAGGAGATGGAGGGAGTGTGAACTCTTAAAACCGGCTACTCAATAGTATGTCCCGGCGGAACACACCCAAACCACTCCGGCACATTTGGGCCCATTCACATAATATCACATAATCACATAATCATGGAAGTTTATGAAAAAATTGGTATATGTATAACAAATCTCATTTCTTTTAAGAAAAATAAATATGTGTATAAGTTTGATATGTTTAATAAGAAAATTAGTATACTTATGTAACTACGAACTTACTTTTAAACACTTTTTAAGACCAATATGTTTTCTTCTCAAAAATACCATTTTTGCAAGAAAATTAGTTTACATACTTAAAAACAACTACTTCGTATACATAAAGATAGTAAGATTTGTGATCTAACATATTTGCATAGATTTGCTAGCTAACAAGTTAACCATAACATATCTAATAAACCTTCCTAAGCACATCACAAACACAAAATACCTATCAAAGAGTAAATCAAGAGAGAATCCTAAGAACTAATCACACTTTATGAGCACAATAACAAGACAATCATTTCATCATGAATAAAGCATATAAACATGGAGCAAATATCTCTAAGCCCAAAAATTGGAGGGCATGTTTGGCAAAAGCTATCACTCAAGGCCAATCAAGCTTGTGTATTTTACATAGCTTGGCACAAGAGTATGGAAGCTTGCCTTGTAGGAAGATCCTACTCAAAAGAAGGAAAGAAAACACTTATGAAATCAAAGTAGGTTTCTACCTTAGTTTATACTTGAAAGGGGTGTAAAGAAGAGTGAAAGGATGATGTTTGTGGAAGAAACTTGAGAGAGTATAGTGTGTGAAGGTGTGAGGACGTTTTTGGGGGTGGGGAAGTGTGTGGGAGGTCCTATTTATAGTGGATAATGAGGATAGAAGCCAAGACTTGAGGACCAAGTTTTAATAAATGCAAATCTCCCTATTTAATGCAAATCTCCCAACTAGGCTTAAAATTAAATGCCTAATTAAATGAAATCTTCCACCTCCCTCATCTATTTCTAGCCTTGGTGTAACCCTAATCCATGAGTCATGAATCTAAATGATAGAAGACCACACAAGTGTATAAATTCTAGAAGAAATTCATCTTCTATTAGGGTAGGATATTTTAATAAAATACTAAAGAAAATCAACCAAAATCTGATTTTATTTTATTGCCATAATTGTATAAGATCTGAAATTATCTACTTGTTTTAGATAAAATTCGAATTTGCCTTTATTTTATTGTTAAAAACCTAAAATTAGGGTTTTAGGGCATAAAATTAGGGTTTTGGAGCATAAAATCCGAAAATTCATAATTAATTTAGAAAAATTCCAAAATTATGAAATTTAATCTTTATAAATCAAGAATTATATGTATACTTCCCAGAAATTACAAATGTTTTAGTTAAGTTTTCGAAAATTGCAATTTAGGACATAGAAAGTTCGAAAATTGTGTTCGAATGTCAAATTCCTCTAAAATTTGGAAAATCATGTAATTCATTCAAAAATTGATTTTCTCCATGCATAAAAGTATAGAATACTTAGTTATATTATTTTTGAAACTCATAAGTATTTAATAGATGAATTTTTCCAAGAGTGGTAATCGAAATTCAAAAATTGGCACTTTACCGTTCAAATTATAAATTGATCTAAAATTTGACTAAAATGTGAAAATGACATTTTCAAGAACATAAGACATTATATCAATTATTTAAATATTAAAGATTACCAGGTCGTCACAGACCTAGCCTATCTCCAATCTAATCCGAAATCTCACGCCGAGGATCCTTACCTAGCACAGCTTAGGCTTAAACCCAAAATATATTTCAATCGAATACGAAATCCAATAGATACACTAGAAGTTTTGTAGCAAAAGTCGCACATACTATTACCTACTGTCAGGCGCTGGGACTCTAGAGGTGACTCCTGTGGGTTCAAGAGGTGTCTCTCGCGCACGTAGCACTTTGCCCTGCAGGCTTAACATTTTGCCTCATGGGCTCAGTATATAACAATTTGGCCTAGTAGGCTCAGTATATAACAATTTGGCCTCATGGGCTCAATGCTTATCAATATGCTCCACAGGCTCAAGCGGTGGCTCCCGTACACGTAGCACTTTGACCCACAGAGCACTTAGCTCCCGATTTTCCGGCTGGCAACCTGCTCTGATACCACTTGTGACGACCCGAAACCCTTGGCTAGTTATGGGAATATGCTATGAATACTTTTATTATAGAAAGTAATTTTTTTTCTTTCTAAAAGTCTTTTAATACATAGCAAAACACCAAGTACATAATAAGAGTCCTAAATACATGATACAATTACAAAGACTCGTCTAGGACTTCTCCTAGCCAAAAGCTTCAAATCATCCCTCGCTATCCTCCTCCTTGATACATTCGTTCTCATGTCGGGCTAAAACATTAAATATTAACAACGTCAACAATCACGTTGAGTAGCAATTTCACTTAACACATAAGGTGCGCGTGTGTGACTTGGGCATGCATATGCTCACATACTTGCATCAATATAAACCATATAAAATTTCAGATTCATAAGAATCATAAATTGCACACTTTTCTACCGTTTTCCACCTCGACGGGCGGCTACCTTATCTCGCCGTGCCGTAATTCAATTCCAACCAATACTCCCACCCAACCAAACACTCCAGTGGTCATATCCTGGGCATATGCCGATTTCCTATGACCCACTTCAGTACATGGAACACTCCATCCATGCAAGGTGGGATTAGGCAACGATGGATGGCGAGAACGTTTAAGACCGGCAAGCCCGTTGCCGCCCGGCCGAACTCAGCCCCATCCACCCCTATCACTTTTTGGGCCCATATACACACAATTTCCAGTATAATCAGTACAATTCCCAGCACAATACACACTGATTTTCAGCACGTTGCACGAAATTTCAGCATAGAACACAATTTCCAGCTTACACGTTTCAGGTTGCGAACAGAATTTTCAGTTTGCGAAATACTCTAATTTCAGCTTAAAACATACTAAAATTACACACTGGAATTTCCAGTCTTTCATAAATAAATTTTCAGTTTGTAAAATTCGAAATTCCAGCCTTGAAAAATAAGATTTTCAGCTGCTGGAACAGTAATTCCAGTTTTGAGGGCAGAATTTTCAGCTTTGAAAACGACTCCAATTTTTAGTTTTAAACACTGAATTTGTAACTTCTAACACATGAATAAAACCCTAAACACATATATAAACCTTATACAAGCATAAATCCTAATTTTCCAGCACATAAATTGAGCAAAAACGCCCAAATTTCCAGCACAACGGTTCATGAACATACAACATGCATTTAGCTAAATTGTCGTGAAATCCTTTCGGACTTAGATAGTAACCAACTTGTGGTTACATCCCATGTCCTAATAGGAGAATAATATGTTAACACTATAAGAAAACTAGCTCATGTATTAAGAGAAATCACTACCTTGTATCAAATATGAAGTATTCACTTCTTCACGTTATAATATCTATGAATTAAAGTAGAACCTTTACTTATGATATTAAGTAAGGTCCCTACTTTAATTAAACATTCTTCTACCTTTTTCAAGAGGCTTTTATGGGGTTATAAGTATGTAAAATGAAGGGTTTATGTATATATATATATGTGGGTAGAAGATTTACTATAAATATGAAGTGTTTTGTGTGTTTAGGGTAAGGTGAGTGTGAGTGGGGTGTTTTAGGCGAGATTTTGTGTATGTGGATGTGTTTGTGTGTGTTATGTGATGAAAAATGAAGTGATAAATCCCCAATTTATCCCCTATTTATAGTAGTTGTGCTTAAGAAATAAGATTATTAAATAATTAAGTCATTTTCTAATTATTGTTATCTTTCCACCTAAGGTTACAACTAAGGGTTATAATAAATGAAATCTTCCAACTCAATGCCCAACTCAATACCTAATTATAGCTTAAGTGTGAGTCTAAATGCACACTTCATAATCTAGTTTAATCTAAGCCTTACATGTATAAACATATCTAGAAGAATTCTTACATATGTGAATATTCATTTAATGCAAGGAGAATTGGGGAGCAAGTAATAATATACACCATATATTTATATTATACACATATATACATAAAATTTCGTTCACCCCCTCCTCTTTTTATATTTTTAAGATATTTTTACACAAAATATAATTTTTCCAATGTTTATGATGAAAAATGCCTAAAGAAATGAAAATATAATCTTATACCTTTATGTATATGAATTTTCTTTAAAATATATACATATAAAGTGTAAGATATTTTTATATATATATAAATCATAATCTTATGACCTAGTATTTAAAAACAATTTTCAAAATAATTATTATAGTGTGAAATGACACATTTTAGTGAAAATGGCAATATCGAGAAAAATAATATAACCCTTATTTATATAACTATATAAATTCGTGTATATGCGTATATACATGTATATATGTGTGTGTGTTTGAATTTTATGCAGTTTATAATTCCTAAATGAAGTAGAAAATAATTCCAATAATTATGCGTTTTGTAAATAAAAATAGGTATATATTGCAATAGAAATTAATCATATAACATTTAAATAATACATATTTAAGCATCAATTAGTATATATATATATATATATATATCTACATCATCTAAAATACAAAAATGACCTAGGATATATACATATTTTTGAAAATATACAAATTTATTTATATATACTTCAACATATAAAAATACTATGACTTTATCACAAATAATTCCTATCATTATAATTTTGAAAAATGTATGTATAAAATTATATATGTATATATTGATTTATATGAATATACGTCGAATCAAATGGGTGGTATGCAAACATAATAGTTATTGCACATTTCCCATATAAGATAATAAAACATTAATTTAATCACATAGTTCACATATAAACTAATTATCACATAAAAACTAAATAATTTAATCATATGATTAACTTTTAAAATACCTAGAAATACCGGGTCATTACACCATGTATAGAACGTGGATTTGAATTAACTCTTTATTGATAAAAGAAGTCTAGTCACGTACGGCCATGGACAAAGCTTTGAAGAAAACTAATAAAATTGCTGAAAATTTCGAAGTAATTCTAAATTGTGAAGTCTGAAAAGTCTCACTCCAAAATAAAATCTAGAACATCTAGATATATAACTCCATAATCCTAAAATAAAGTCCTAAAGGGTGTAGGAAACTTGCTAGGAAAGTTTATGCTAAAAGGGGTGAAATATATCGAAATACAGAGATGACCTCGGTTAGGCATGTCCGCTCCCTAATAGCATATCACTCATATTTTAAAACCAAAATTGAAGCTTTCCACCTTTATAAGGCATGCCGACAATATCAAAAGGGCAAACATTCTGAATGAGTTATCAAAACGGCAAAAATTCTGAATGAGTTAATCTTCTTGTTCCCTTTGCAACAAAAATCATGGTCACTTCCTTTGCTTCTTCTCATTCCTTCACACAAAATTATCTCAATCAATTCACCTCCAATTAAACTCCTTTCAACCTTTTTTTTTTATCATTTTTGCCCCATATCAATTAAAACACAAATACGTGGTAATTTCAAAATTTAAGCAACTAACACTTATCAAAAGTAATTCAAAAATAACATGAAATCTAGGAAAATATACACCCTATCATCAGTAGAACACATATTTACTTTGTATCTTTGGTGATCAAAGATACGTGGTAATTTTACAACTTAAGCAACCAAAACTTACCAAAAGCAATGCAAATAAAGCATGAAATCTAGTAAAATATACACTGTATCATCTGTACAACACATATTTACTTTGTATAGTTGGTGATGAAAAAGTTAGTTTATTTGCTTTGTAAGGCCGGCCCATCATGGGACAAGCACTAATGTTGTGCAGATAGTACCGTACAGGCATGTGCAATTACTTTTGGTACGATTACATTTCCAATCTTTAGAATCGTGTAGGAAAACTACAGTTACTTTTCATAAGATTTCATCCCATGGTAAGGAGTTGGTCTTATGTCTTCATAAGAATCTTCCCTAGATATTTCATGTTTTTCAATAATTCTATTGGACTCTAGTTTACATTATTACAATTTCTTTAGTATGTTTGTGTGTGATCTGACAAGTGATGATTTCATGAATTTGGAAAGAATGTAATGCTACTTAAACTAGTTGACCTTTGGAATAAACAGATTGAACAAATAAATTACAACTACAAGTGATGGAAAAATCCCCTGATAGATGCTCGTCGGTTGATGGTTTGGTAGGTGAAGCTACTCCTATTTTAAACATGGTTCACCGTAATGGTCTGGGGGAACGGAACTGGCTAGACTATTCCAATTCCATTGCAATGTCGTGGACCGGTCGCAGCTGTAGCGGATTTTTTTAAATATAATTTTTAAAAATATATATAGTTATGAGAAACCATATAATTACTGTGACAATTCTAAATATTACATAATTTCTTACTTTACATAGCATAATAGACTACAAATTACTGATGTTTGAAGTACTCTAGTAACTTGATTTTATTTAATAAAAAATAGTTATATTACAAATGTGACATATATGATCAATACCACGTGGAGTGATGACCTTGTTCTAAGTCTTCAATATTTTCCCCTTTTGAGTCGGTAGGAAAAAATCTTTCATGAGGATTTAAAAACAAAAATGATCCAAATTGTCTGTTCGAAGGTTGGTTTAAAGGGTTAAAGGATTATTGATCAATAGAATGGAATGAATCTGAGTGTCCAAATGGGTCATGGCCACGATGATAGAACCTAAATCCTCAATATCCAACACTATTGTCTGTACTACCTTGAGAATTGTGATCGTGTGCACAAAATCTCATACCACTAGAGCCTGAACATGATTGATCAACATATGAATTTTGAGGATGATCAACATAATTCCCATATTAACCATGTTTGCCACTATTACTTTTAGATGACACATAACTATATCCTTCAATGCTAAAATCGCTTTTATTGTAAGGTAATGGGTTATGGTGTGTATTTGGTGCAGTATAAAAGTAACCCTCTGTCTGATTATACCTTCGACTTGTGCTACCAGAAGACTCATATTTATAACATGATTCGATCAACTTGGACCACCGACCTCTTCATTACAAGTTTCAGGAACTAACTCTCCGTGTGACGTCCAATATTAATACTCAGGTTGAAACCCAAATTTCATCAAATCGCGTCATACATTACTAGCATCTTTATATTTCCTATTAGTAATCTTTGAACACGGATACCTAATAAGGCCTTTATCAGCTATGCATTGTGGTTTTGTAGTTGCGAATTGAATAAACTGATTAAGACCATTCATAAATGCTTCGGTGTAATTTTCCCGATCAAAACTTAACCTATGATACATCCAACCTAGAATTTCATGTATATCAATATTCTGTAATCATAAAATGTATATTACTAAAAATAAGGATAATAATATGATCAACATAGATTTCAAAATAACTTGCTTAGTAATAATCTCCAATTCAAGGTAAAAATAAATAAGACAAACATATATTCTGATGATATTATGACTGCTAACAAACTTTAGGGTAAGTTACTATCAATGCTCGACTTGGTTTCTAGATAGAACATTCTAGTCATTAATATTTGTTAGTTTTGTCATTCATATTTGCAGACTAGTATGTTTTCTACCTTTTTGTTATTTCAAATCATATAGTATAGTCATTAATAGAACAAGCACAATTCATCGATATCACATTCAACAACTCTAATGTAACTGGAAATGGAGTCTAATTTCATAAAGACTTAAAACAAAGAAAATTATTTCATCAGACTCTCTCGCATAGATCTCTCCAAGGACTAACAACAATCCTCTTCTATATCCTTATTAAATTTCACAAATAACTGCAGCAGCTTTTTCCCCCATTCCCATACTTCAACAAAAGAAAATGAGATGCACACATTCCTTATTTGCCCAACAAAACTATATATGCGTACTTTAGTTCACACATTGTTCAACATACTTCCCATCAAACATATTTCACCTAATTTTTGCCCTACCTAAACAACAAAATTTACCCCAGCAACAAAATCATATACTCGATAATTAAATAAAATTATATAATATTAAACTACATTTTTAATAAAAGTCCATACCTTGTTAAAACTTTACCTCCACAAATTGTGTATGTAATATCCACCTAAAAAAAATAACAAATAAACCAAAAAACAAACCAAATTAAAATTTAATCTCATAAAAAAAAATAAAAACTGAAAATAACAAAAAGGAAGAGGGCGGGAAGGGTGGGCCATGGTCTTGGGGGCTGGGGCTGGGCGGCTTGGGGGTGGGGGGGGGGAAGAAGACCAACAGGGTGGGGGCGAGGGAGGGGGAGGCACCGCCGACTGGGGGGTGGGGATGGGAGTTATTAGGTTGCCTTTTGGGGGGGCGGGGGAGGGGAAAGTTGATGTAAAATTGGTAAAGTGTTGTTTTTATTAGCACCTAGCCATGGACTCAGAAACTTAGACACAGATAAAACTGTAGCTAAGTATTCAATTCTTCTTTTGAAAAAGAACAATTTTCTTGAGTCATGGTTTTATCCTTGGCTAAGTGTGTTATATCGTTTTTTTTTTATATTTAGCCACAGATAAAATCGCGGCCAAGTGCGCAATTTAGAAAAATAATAATAATTTTACCTATACATAAAAAAAAAATATACTTAGCCACATATAAAACCATGGCTAAGTGTGCAATTTTTTTTTAAATAATAATAATTTTATCTAGGCATGAATTTATCCGAGGCTAAGTGTAGTATATAATTTTTTTGTATACTCAGCCACGCATAAAACCATGGCTAAGTGTACAATTTAAAAAAAATAATAATTTTACTAAGCCACGGATTTATCCGTGGCTAAGTATAGTATATAATTCTTTTTATAATTGGCCACAGATAAAACCGTGGCTAAGTGTGATATTTTTTTAAAAAAATTATAATAATTTTCCTTAGCCACGGATTTATCCATGGCTAACACATTTTCTTCAAAAAAAAAAAAATGTAAACGATGAATTTAATTATAGCCACGGATAAATCCGTGACTACATTTTTTTTAATAGTTGAGTTTTTTCAATTCGAACGTTTTCGTCAATTAGTTTAGACATCGCTGTACAATTAGAGTAATATAACTTGAAAATTACTCAATATGGTTGAACTAATTGTTTTAATCACTTTTTTGATAATTTGTGACAAGTTAATTGATGTTAGTATACAATTGTTATTGAACTATAAAGTCATTCATATATGTCACTGGAAAGAAAAATGTATTTTTTGAAATAAATTGGAATATTTAACTCAAAAAATAAAATTTATTCAGGGATATTGTAAAATATTATAATTATGATGAGAACAATATGAATTTGAAATAGTTTAAACCAATATAACTCTCAAAAAGTGGGATTGAATGAGATGATGCAAGAGTTAGCGACGAAAAAGTCATCTCGAAGAGAATGATCTCGTGGCAACGGAAATTTCTGTGTCTAATTCCGTTGCCGCTTAATCAAGTTGGCGCCCATCAAGCCATGGATATGGAGGATTTAGCCACAGAAAAGTCCGTGGCTAGGTTTTTTTTGTGAAGTTTCGCAATTCGTGGTTAGATTCATGGCTATTGGCGATTGATTTTATGGTGGCAGAAAATCCCAACACACGAAGCAAGGAGGCGCAAACCACAGACCTTCATGATTGATGTGGTTGAAGCAGAACCAAGCTAGAAAGATAGAGTCATAGAGTTTTTGAGAGACGGGGTACTGCCAGAAGATGGCGTTGAGTACATGATTATTGATGGAGAGTTATACAGGAAGTCGATAGAAGGACCCCTGATGAGGTGCTTGACCACGAACCAAGCCAAGTATGTTATGAGGGAAATACATCAAGGCGGCTGTGGAAACCATTTCAGAGGAAGGGCCTTAGCCTAAAAGATAATTAGACAAAGATACTTTTGGCCAACACTACAGAAGGACACCATGGAATTCTCAAAGAAATGTGAGGAATGCTAACGCCACGCAAACATAATCCACAACCCAACCAACTCTATGAATCCAGTCCAAGTGGCATACCCTTCGATCAATGGGGGGATCGATATTCTGCAACCCTTTCCTCTAGCCGCGGGCTAGAAGAAATTCATAGTAGCGGCAGTGGAGTACTTTACCAAATGGGTGGAGGCAAAGGCAATAGCGAAAATCATGGAGAACAAGATCATGAACTTCATGTGGAAAAATATCATATGTCGTTATGGAGTGCCCAAGGTCCAGATCTCTGACAACGGGACTCAGTTTCAAGGTAAGAAAATTATACAATGGTGTGAGGAGATGAAAATCAAGAAGAACTTCACCTCTGTCGGCCGTCCACAGGCTAACAGATAAGCGGAGGTAACTAACCGAACTCTACTTCAACACCTCAAGACAAGAGTCAATGGAATAAAGGGAAGTCGGCTGGAGGAGCTCCCTGGCGTGTTGTAGACGTACCGAACTACCCCAAGGTCAGCTACAGAAGAAAACCTTTTGCCTGGTATATGGGTCAGAAGCGATCATGTAATGACCCGGTATTCCTTAATATTTAAATAATTGATATGAAATCTTACTCTTCTTAGAGATGTTTTTATTACTTGTTATTTTCACATTTTAGTTTGATTTTGAGATTAATGTACAATTTGAACGGTAAGTACTAATTTTTTAATTTTGATTTCCATTCTTGGAAAATTCATCTATTAAATACTCATTAGTTTTCAAAAATAATATAAATAAGTATTCTAGACATTTATGTATGGAGAAGATGCAATTTTTAATAAATTACATGATTTTCCAAATTTTAGACGAGTTTGACATTCGAACACAATTTTCGAACTTTCTATGTCCTAAATTGCAATTTTCAAAAATATAAATAAAACATTTTTAAATTCTGGTAAATATACATATAATTTCAGACTTATAAAGATTAAATTTCATAATTTTGGAATTTTTCTAAATTAATTATGAATTTTCGGATTCTATGCCCTAAAACCCCTAAGAAATGAGTAAATTGTATTTTCTACCCCTAGATATTATTTCTTTCCATTTCTTTCCATAATTATATATATAATACAAGAAAATAACCTACATTTTCAGATTTAAAAGAGGGGTGGACGAATTTTGGGGGATTTTGGGAGACAAAATTGTTAAATGTTAAATACTTGGTGTATGTTAAGTCTTTCCCTCAAAGTTTGCTAGAGTTGCTAGATACAATGTATTTACACACTTGGCCAATACCTTCTAGATGCAAGAACACATGCTTGGCTCATGTTAAGGTAGAGTTCCACTTAAGCTTGTTAGACTCTATACTTGGCCAATTAGTGCATTAATTGGAAAATGACTTCATACTAATCTTTTATGTCTTCTACTTAGGAAAATACACAAAAATCACCACACACACACCCCTAAAAATCCGGCCACTACCCCCTCCATTTCTTCTTGTTTCTTTCACTTTTCCCTACACTCTTTCACCTCTTTAAACCATCTCCCAACCCCACACACTTTCCCTTTTTCAAATCCTACAAGACAAGAAAGACTATCAAGGTAGAAATTTGCCTATGGCATGAGCTAGGGTTAGGTTTTTATCAATATATTGGCATTTTATCTCCCCTATAAGACCTAGGAGGTCACCACAAGTTGGTTTCCATCTTGGGTCTAAGGGATTTCAAGATATGTTGGTTATATATGTGAATACGATGCTCATGATGTTTCTATGATCATGTTTGGTTAAATTCTTGAATAAGCATGTTGAAAGTTGTTGCAAATATGCTTGAATTCTTTGTTATCATGTTTTATACCTTGTTAGAGTCTTATATATGTGTTAGAAGCTAGAATTTTAAGAGTCCCAAGCTGAAAATTCAAGTTGTGCATATGCTGGAATTACTATTCATGCAGAAGATATTGTTTTGAAGCTGAAAAGTTTAGTTTTTGCAAAGCTGAAAAATCCAAAAATTCCCAAGTGAAAACCTGGTTTTTTAAAAGATGGAGGTTTGGGTTACAAAAGCTGAAAATTTCAGTGGTTGCGCGTTAAAACGTTTCGCGTCGCAGTCTGAAAATTCCAGATCTTGTAAGCTGGAAATTCAAACTTTTAACAACTAAAAGTCTATTTTACAACCTTGGGAATGTATATGTGAATTTCCAGTCAGTTTTAAATTGGAAAATTAGTAGTTTGAAAGCTAGAAATTTCAGTTCGAAGTGGTAAATGCCGATGTCGCAAAACTGTGATTTTGGTGCTTTGTGTTAAATTTGTGCTGAACAGTTTGTATTGTGATGAATTTGTGATTCAAATGTATTGAAATTATGTGTATAAGGGCCCTATATGATTTCGGTGTGGATGGGGCTAGAGTTCGGCCGGGCGGCAATGGGCTTGCCGGTCTTAAAACAGTTCTCGCCATCCATGCCTATTCCCATCTTGCATGGACGGAGTGTTCCATGTATTGGTTGTGGGTCGTAGAAATTCGGCATATGCTCGAGATATGACTACCAGTGTGTTTGGTTGGGCACCAAGATTGGTTGGAATTGGTGCACATATTGTGATTGCATTACGGCATGGCGAGATAAGGTAGCCGCCCATCGAGGTGGAAAATGGTAACAATGTGTTGGATTGTGATGCTCTTGTGAGCTAAATTTATGTGATTTGATCAAAACTGAAATTTCTATGGTTTGATGTGCGGTTTTATGTGATTTTATGACAATATGCAATTTCACACAATCACCTCATGTCTATGTAAATTTCTACTCAACATGTGTATATGTTGACGTTGCTTTCTATTATGATTTTAGCCGGATTTGAGACACAGGAAGATAGGAACGAGGAAGACTTAGGAGGCCGCTTCGAGGCTTTTAGTTAGTTAAGTATGCGTTGTGCTAGAAACTTTGTGGTTTAGTTTGTGTATATGTAATAAACGACGTTTGTAAACTCATCTTTTGGAATATAAGTACGTGTGTTTGGTTTCATTACGCTATAAAATAGCATGTTTTTGTGAGATGGTTATAAATAGATGTTTTCATAATTAACTAGAGGTTTCGGGGCGTTACAGATCATCCCGGCAGAATTGGGATAATGACACTGAGGGTGAAAAAGTATGACCCAGAACTGAACATGCAACTGAGGAAAACGGAGTTGGAATATATGGAAGAACGGAGTGACAAAGCCTATGTTTCTATACTTAGGGATAGAAAGATAATGGAAAGAAGCTATAACAAGAAGGTCAGGCCAATGAGCGTTTCAGATCGGGGACCTAGTACTGAAACAAGTAGAGGTAACGAAACATGTAGGCAAACTAGACACAAATTGGGATGGGCCTTACAAGATAATAAAAATGAACATGAATAGATTGTATAGGTTGGAGGATCTGCACGGGAAAGAACTGCCCCGAACTTGGAATGCACATAACCTAAGAAAGTTCTACACATAGGGGTAATGAAAACCCTTACCCTATCTTTTACTTGCTTCTTTGCTTATTTACTTATCTTTTGAAACACTCAATTATGTTCTTGAAGAGACTTTCTTTGCTATTTTTCAAAACACCCACAAATACCATTCCCAAATCAATGAAAACAATGTCTCATCATAACCTGCTATCCCATTACGAGATTAATTAAAAATTGCCTAAGTGTTGAGGTCTGTCAACCCACACAATGACCTTCTATAAGTCACTAGACCTGGGCAAAGTCCTAAAGTGAACTGAGTGTTGAGGTCTGTGCGACCCACACAATGACCTTCTGTGAGTCATCAGACCTGAGCAGAGTCCTAAAATTAACTAAGTGTTGAGGTCTGCGAGATCCACGCAATGACCTCCTATAAGTCACTAGACCTAGGCAAAGTCCTAAAGTTAGCTCAGTGTTGAGGTCTGTGCGACCCACACAATGACTTTCTGTAAGTCCTAAAATTAACTAAGTGTTGAGGTCTGCAAGATCCACACAATGACCTCCTATGAGTCACCAAACCCGAGCAGAGTCCTAAAATTAACTAAGTGTTGAGGTCTGTGCGACCCACACAATGACCTCTTGTGAGTAACCAGACCCGAGCAGAGTCCTAAAATTAACTAAGTGTAGAGGTCTGCGCTACCCCTAAAAAGACCTCCTATCAGTCAACAAACCCGGGCAGAGTCCTAAAATTAACTAAGTGTTGAGGTTT
>JAOWBU010000018.1:176273-239085 GCA_026212405.1 Petrea volubilis | reverse complement strand
AAAAGGATTTAATCAAGAAAAGATCAACACTTACAAGTACTCTTGAAGAATAAATCAGATTCTTGTTGCAATGGAGATTGTAGAGCTCACAATTCCTATGCTAGGGTTCATGAACAAGTTTTCATGAAGAACATGAAACTCACGTTTTTTACTCTTATTCAATCAAAGAAATCTGATTTCCAAAGGTTTAAAAAAGGTATTTATACCTTAGACAAAGCCTAACCCTAAACTAAACCCATTAGTCCAAATCCTATAAGGAATAGGCTTTAAGTAAAGCCCAATCCCATCCTTACAAGGAATTATCAAAGCTTATTAAGTCATGTGTTTAAAAGTCCAAACACAAGCTATTACAAATAATTAAATCACAAATAATCTTAAGCCCAATTAAACAGCCCCTTCATCCATAGAACACGCCTCAAGCATATGGAGTAGCTTAGGTGTGCCTTCAAGCCAAATTGCACACTTAGTGAATTCATGCTCTTGCAACTCAAGTGTAACTTGGTCTTGTACATATGAGTTCATGGCTGTCCCGAACGTCTTAGCCCGTGCCCTTGTGATTGGCCAACAAGGAAGAGCCAATGGATCCTTCTTGTTGCCTCTTGCTTCGGCCTTGACACCATTGGAGCTCCCTTGATCCGCATCATTCCCTCCTTCCTCAAAAAGATTTGTCCTCAAATCTGAATCCAAATCAAAAGGAGAAAGATCAGAAACATTAAATGTTGTAGAAATGCCATACTCACCTGGTAGATCAATTTTGTAGGCATTGTCATTAATGCGGTCCAAAACTTGGAATGGGTCATCACCATATGCATCCAACTTGCTTTTTCTTTGGTTTGGGGATCTCTCATTTCTAAAGTGAACCCAAACCCAATCACCCGGGTCAAAGACAATCCGCCTCCTTCCTTTATTAGCCTTGTCAGCAAAAAGACGGTTCTTCTTCCCAATGTTGGTGTGTGCTTTCTCATGTAATGACTTCACCAAATCTGCCTTCTTTTGTCCATCTAAACTCACAAGCACAGTTACATGCAAAGGACATAAATCTAGCACAGTTAAAGGGTTAAAGCCATATACAATCTCAGAAGGTGAAAAACCAATAGAAGAATGAATGCTCCTATTATATGCAAACTGAATAAATGGCAAACAATCTTCCCAAGTTTTTAAATTCTTACCAACAATTGCACGCAATAAGGTTCCTAAAGTCCTATTCACAACCTCAGTTTGTCCATCTATTTGTGGATGGCAAGTAGTAGAATAAAGCAATTTAGTTCCCAATTTACCCCACAAAACACGCCAAAAATGTGAAAGGAACTTAGTAACCCTATCGGAACCAATGGTGCGTGGCACCTCATGTAAATGCACCACCTCTCTAAAGAACAAATCAGCTATGTTAGTTGTACCATCAGTCTTATGGCATGCAATAAAGTGTGCCATCTTGCTAAACCTATCAACAAAAACATATATAGAATCTCTCCCACGCCTAGTCCTAGGCAATCCAAGCACAAAATCCATAGAAATACCAGTCCAAGGTGAACTAGGCACAGGTAAAGGCATATAAAGACCATGTGGCATAGACTTAGACTTGGCCTGTTTACATGCAATACACGAAGAGCAGACTTTCTCAACATCTTTTCTATTATGTGGCCAATAAAAATGTTCATTCAACATGTCATAAGTCTTATGCACACCAAAATGCCCCATTAGACCCCCACAATGTGATTCCAACACTAGCAAGTTATGCATAGAACATTTAGGTAGACAAAGTTTATTTCCCCTAAACAAAAAGCCATCATGTCTATAAAACTTGTCAAATGCTCCATGTTCACAAGCAACATAAACATTCCCAAAATCAGAATCATTCACATACAATTCTTTGATATGCTCAAAACCCAACAACTTAGATCCAAGAGTAGAGATCAAGGCATACCTTCGGGATAATGCATTTGCCACGACATTCTCTTTCCCGTGCTTATATTGAATCACACACGGAAACTGCTCTATAAATTCAACCCACTTACCATGACTCTTGTTAAGCTTACCTTGCTCTATTCCCCTCAATGGTAGTAGACCACTCGGCATCTCTTCTGTAAAAACATCAGAAAACTCCTGCAATAAAGAAACACAACTAGAAGGAAGAATAGAAGTGTCAAGGTCAGTCAAAGAAAAATATGACTCCCCAAACCGAATCATCAAGATTGGTTTACCCTCACTAATTGCACTCTTGATCTCTCTTTCTCTCACAAAAAGTGTTTGTTTATTTCTTCCCTCACTCTTCTTTTCTCTCACCATTGGGCCATTTACTTGTTTACTCTTTTGTTTGGCCTCTTTTCCCTCTTTCTTTTCACTTTCTTTCTCTTTCTCCTCACTTCCCAAATTCTGCCCCTCTCTCTCCATAAGCTTCTTTTGGTCTAAATAGACCTCACTAGGTGTCAATGGAGTAAGAGTTACGCGCCTTCCTTCATGGGAGAATGAGAATCGGTTGAGGTAACCATCATGGTGCACTTTCCTATCGAACTGCCACGGCCTCCCAAGCAAAATATGGCCAGCTTGCATTGGAACCACATCACAAGTCACCTCATCCTTATATGGTCCAATTGAGAAAGAGACTACAACCTGCTTGTTCACCCTAACACTGCCCATGTCATTAAACCATTGAAGCTTGTATGGCCTAGGGTGTTTCTCACATTTTAACCCCAATTTACTCACCATACTAAGGCTTGCCACATTTGTACAACTTCCACTGTCAATTATAAGTGTGCAAACCTTGCCTCCCACCAAGCACCTCGTGTGAAAAATGTTTTCCCTCTGTTCTAAGCTCTCCTCTTGCAACTGCATACTCAACACACGCATGGCAACCAAAGAAGATCCAACCTCAGGTGCTACCACAACTTCTTGCTCCTCTTCTTCACCCTCACTGTCACCACAATATTCTAAGTAGGGCATCTCTTCCTCGCCTTCAGATTCTGAATATACATAACCATTCCGAACCACTATGACTCTCTTATTGGGACATTGAGAGGCGATATGACCCTTGCCCAAGCACTTGAAGCACTTGATGTCCCTACTAGGTGTAGTTGAGCTAGAACCTCTTGAATTGGAGCCTGAATTGGAGTCTTTAGCCTTGAGGCCCGAATCTGCCCCTTTTGGTTTAGGGTTTTGAAACTCCTTTTTCTCCTCCTTTGTAGGCCATTTAGAACCCCAAGAGTTGCTGGTGTTGCTTGCAAACTTGTTGGAGCTCTTGCTCTTCTTCTGCTTCTCTATCTTCATGGCCATGTTAAGCATGTCTTCCATAGAATCATACTTGTAGAGCTCAATCACATCAGCTATTTCCTTGTTCAAACCACTCAAAAACCGAGCCATGGTTACCTCCTCATCTTCTACAATGTTAGCTCTAACCATGCACATCTCCATATCTTTGTGGTAGTCTTCAACTGACTTAGCCCCTTGCACCAGCCTGTGCAATTTCTGATGTAACTCTCTAAAATAGTGGGAAGGTACAAAACGCTTCCTCATTGCCTCCTTCATGTCGTCCCAATTGCTAATGGGGCGTCTCCCCACCTTTCTTCTACTCAAGTTGAGTTGATCCCACCAAAATAGAGCATAATCAGTGAACTCAACTGCAGCAATCTTCACCTTCTTCTCTTCTGAATATCTATTGCACTCAAAGATCATCTCAACCTTTCTTTCCCACTCCAAGTATTCTTCTGCATTGTTTCGGCCTTTGAAAGGTGGAATTTTGAGCTTGATGTTGCCCAAATTCCCATCTACCTTGTCAACTGCCACTTCGTCTTCCTCTTCTTCATAGGCTGGATTTCTAGTAATTCGGCCTCCAAACCTTCCCTTACCTCTTACACGCTCAAGTCTACCTTGCCTCCAATTGTAAGTCTCACTAGGCCACTCATCTTCATTATCAAACTCATCTTGCAAATTTTTGTTGGTATGAGCAAATGGTGTATGCCCTCTCTTTGTTGTAGTTGCTTGATGAGATTGAGAACTTCTTCCCTTCAACTCTTGGTCATGTCTCTCCAACTTGTCATTCATGGCCTCTAGAGTCTTGTTCAAATGAAGAAACTGCCCTTTAAATGCTTCTAGAATGAATTGCATTTGAGGGTCGTCAACCTTGAAAGCCCGTTCATCTCCTTCTTTAGATGAACTAGACATTGCTGTAAAACAAAAGATCGAACACTATAGGCAGATTGTTAGTCACTCACTCCCTTACGTGTTTCTCTCTTTAAAACTTGGCTTTTCTCTCCCAAAAGGTGTAGGGTCTCACTCCAGCCTTTTACCACTCCTCCACGCGTCTCAATTGCATTTCAGAATCCAACAAATGCCACAAGAAAACAAGAAGAGTTTGGAAGACAAGAATAAAACCTAACAAGGAAAATTAAGCAAGAACAAAAACTAGAAAGAAGACTTAAAACAAACGGAACGGTAGTGCAAGAACAAGGCAATGCACCACTTGATAATATCAATCTAGAGTGTAGACACAAGCAATTAACACCCTAGTAATGTCAAAGAGGCAAAAAGGTAGCTCAAAACAAGAAATTAAATAACTAGAATCAAAAAGAGACAATTCTGGTCACAAGAGACAAAGCGAACTAAATAAGAACCTAAGTTATTTCTACCCCAACAAAGGAAGCAAACAAGAATACCAAAATCAGAATTTTCAATAAGGAAGTCAACGGTAGCCGAATCACCAGTAGTGCCAATTTAATTGATTGTTAAGTACTAAACAAGCACAAGTGTGTGTGAGAGTGTAACAGGGCTGCCAAGAAGGGGAAACTAAAAGATTAATGAATTCAGCCCCTTTACAAGGAAAGACATGAATTTTGATTGCAAGAAAATGTCAAGAGAATTTGGTGTGGTCCTTGTTCTCATGCAATCAAATTTGCGCACATGCTATTTCTCCCAAATAAGGCATGACAAGTGGAGTTGCTCAATGAATTAGTTGTAGTCACATGCAATTCCACCAAATAAGGCTTGAAAAGTGGAGTCTTTCAAGGAATTGAAGCAAAGGCAGAATTTTAATTGAAGAACGACACTAACGCAAAATTTCAGAATTTCACTACTCAATCAAGATCAATTTCGAATTTCCTTTCCTTTTTTTTTTTTTCCTTTTTTTCTTCGTTTTTTTTTTCCTCCTTTTTTTTTTTTTTTTATAAGATCAGAATCTCAATTGATAGTTTCAATGGTGAACAATCCAATGGGACAAGACAAATTATCAAGATCCTCAATCTTGGATTCAAGAAAGCATTTCTTGAAAATTCTTGAAATAAGAACAACCAGCCCTTATGGAAGACAGAAACGACCAAGAAGTTTCAAGAAAACACAAATTCGGATCAAGGATGATGTTTTAGAATCAAGAATCAAGCAAGAACAATCAAGATCACACAATCATGCAAATTCAGCAACAATAACAATCAAGAAGGTGGCACCACGCATAAAAGAGTTCAAGGAATTCAGAAACTCAAACCTAGAATCTAAGATAAATAAGAATTTATCTAGCCAAAGCTCTGATACCAAATAATACGAGGGGCCTAATCAAAAACATGTACTCATGAGAAGATTATTGCAATTCGGCATAAAGCAAAGAACAAGATAGATTCTACCCTTTAAACCCGCAACCCTCTTGTACTCAAGAAGAAGACTTAAAAGGATTTAATCAAGAAAAGATCAACACTTACAAGTACTCTTGAAGAATAAATCAGATTCTTGTTGCAATGGAGATTGTAGAGCTCACAATTCCTATGCTAGGGTTCATGAACAAGTTTTCATGAAGAACATGAAACTCACGTTTTTTACTCTTATTCAATCAAAGAAATCTGATTTCCAAAGGTTTAAAAAAGGTATTTATACCTTAGACAAAGCCTAACCCTAAACTAAACCCATTAGTCCAAATCCTATAAGGAATAGGCTTTAAGTAAAGCCCAATCCCATCCTTACAAGGAATTATCAAAGCTTATTAAGTCATGTGTTTAAAAGTCCAAACACAAGCTATTACAAATAATTAAATCACAAATAATCTTAAGCCCAATTAAACAGCCCCTTCATCCATAGAACACGCCTCAAGCATATGGAGTAGCTTAGGTGTGCCTTCAAGCCAAATTGCACACTTAGTGAATTCATGCTCTTGCAACTCAAGTGTAACTTGGTCTTGTACATATGAGTTCATGGCTGTCCCGAACGTCTTAGCCCGTGCCCTTGTGATTGGCCAACAAGGAAGAGCCAATGGATCCTTCTTGTTGCCTCTTGCTTCGGCCTTGACACCATTGGAGCTCCCTTGATCCGCATCATTCCCTCCTTCCTCAAAAAGATTTGTCCTCAAATCTGAATCCAAATCAAAAGGAGAAAGATCAGAAACATTAAATGTTGTAGAAATGCCATACTCACCTGGTAGATCAATTTTGTAGGCATTGTCATTAATGCGGTCCAAAACTTGGAATGGGTCATCACCATATGCATCCAACTTGCTTTTTCTTTGGTTTGGGGATCTCTCATTTCTAAAGTGAACCCAAACCCAATCACCCGGGTCAAAGACAATCCGCCTCCTTCCTTTATTAGCCTTGTCAGCAAAAAGACGGTTCTTCTTCCCAATGTTGGTGTGTGCTTTCTCATGTAATGACTTCACCAAATCTGCCTTCTTTTGTCCATCTAAACTCACAAGCACAGTTACATGCAAAGGACATAAATCTAGCACAGTTAAAGGGTTAAAGCCATATACAATCTCAGAAGGTGAAAAACCAATAGAAGAATGAATGCTCCTATTATATGCAAACTGAATAAATGGCAAACAATCTTCCCAAGTTTTTAAATTCTTACCAACAATTGCACGCAATAAGGTTCCTAAAGTCCTATTCACAACCTCAGTTTGTCCATCTATTTGTGGATGGCAAGTAGTAGAATAAAGCAATTTAGTTCCCAATTTACCCCACAAAACACGCCAAAAATGTGAAAGGAACTTAGTAACCCTATCGGAACCAATGGTGCGTGGCACCTCATGTAAATGCACCACCTCTCTAAAGAACAAATCAGCTATGTTAGTTGTACCATCAGTCTTATGGCATGCAATAAAGTGTGCCATCTTGCTAAACCTATCAACAAAAACATATATAGAATCTCTCCCACGCCTAGTCCTAGGCAATCCAAGCACAAAATCCATAGAAATACCAGTCCAAGGTGAACTAGGCACAGGTAAAGGCATATAAAGACCATGTGGCATAGACTTAGACTTGGCCTGTTTACATGCAATACACGAAGAGCAGACTTTCTCAACATCTTTTCTATTATGTGGCCAATAAAAATGTTCATTCAACATGTCATAAGTCTTATGCACACCAAAATGCCCCATTAGACCCCCACAATGTGATTCCAACACTAGCAAGTTATGCATAGAACATTTAGGTAGACAAAGTTTATTTCCCCTAAACAAAAAGCCATCATGTCTATAAAACTTGTCAAATGCTCCATGTTCACAAGCAACATAAACATTCCCAAAATCAGAATCATTCACATACAATTCTTTGATATGCTCAAAACCCAACAACTTAGATCCAAGAGTAGAGATCAAGGCATACCTTCGGGATAATGCATTTGCCACGACATTCTCTTTCCCGTGCTTATATTGAATCACACACGGAAACTGCTCTATAAATTCAACCCACTTACCATGACTCTTGTTAAGCTTACCTTGCTCTATTCCCCTCAATGGTAGTAGACCACTCGGCATCTCTTCTGTAAAAACATCAGAAAACTCCTGCAATAAAGAAACACAACTAGAAGGAAGAATAGAAGTGTCAAGGTCAGTCAAAGAAAAATATGACTCCCCAAACCGAATCATCAAGATTGGTTTACCCTCACTAATTGCACTCTTGATCTCTCTTTCTCTCACAAAAAGTGTTTGTTTATTTCTTCCCTCACTCTTCTTTTCTCTCACCATTGGGCCATTTACTTGTTTACTCTTTTGTTTGGCCTCTTTTCCCTCTTTCTTTTCACTTTCTTTCTCTTTCTCCTCACTTCCCAAATTCTGCCCCTCTCTCTCCATAAGCTTCTTTTGGTCTAAATAGACCTCACTAGGTGTCAATGGAGTAAGAGTTACGCGCCTTCCTTCATGGGAGAATGAGAATCGGTTGAGGTAACCATCATGGTGCACTTTCCTATCGAACTGCCACGGCCTCCCAAGCAAAATATGGCCAGCTTGCATTGGAACCACATCACAAGTCACCTCATCCTTATATGGTCCAATTGAGAAAGAGACTACAACCTGCTTGTTCACCCTAACACTGCCCATGTCATTAAACCATTGAAGCTTGTATGGCCTAGGGTGTTTCTCACATTTTAACCCCAATTTACTCACCATACTAAGGCTTGCCACATTTGTACAACTTCCACTGTCAATTATAAGTGTGCAAACCTTGCCTCCCACCAAGCACCTCGTGTGAAAAATGTTTTCCCTCTGTTCTAAGCTCTCCTCTTGCAACTGCATACTCAACACACGCATGGCAACCAAAGAAGATCCAACCTCAGGTGCTACCACAACTTCTTGCTCCTCTTCTTCACCCTCACTGTCACCACAATATTCTAAGTAGGGCATCTCTTCCTCGCCTTCAGATTCTGAATATACATAACCATTCCGAACCACTATGACTCTCTTATTGGGACATTGAGAGGCGATATGACCCTTGCCCAAGCACTTGAAGCACTTGATGTCCCTACTAGGTGTAGTTGAGCTAGAACCTCTTGAATTGGAGCCTGAATTGGAGTCTTTAGCCTTGAGGCCCGAATCTGCCCCTTTTGGTTTAGGGTTTTGAAACTCCTTTTTCTCCTCCTTTGTAGGCCATTTAGAACCCCAAGAGTTGCTGGTGTTGCTTGCAAACTTGTTGGAGCTCTTGCTCTTCTTCTGCTTCTCTATCTTCATGGCCATGTTAAGCATGTCTTCCATAGAATCATACTTGTAGAGCTCAATCACATCAGCTATTTCCTTGTTCAAACCACTCAAAAACCGAGCCATGGTTACCTCCTCATCTTCTACAATGTTAGCTCTAACCATGCACATCTCCATATCTTTGTGGTAGTCTTCAACTGACTTAGCCCCTTGCACCAGCCTGTGCAATTTCTGATGTAACTCTCTAAAATAGTGGGAAGGTACAAAACGCTTCCTCATTGCCTCCTTCATGTCGTCCCAATTGCTAATGGGGCGTCTCCCCACCTTTCTTCTACTCAAGTTGAGTTGATCCCACCAAAATAGAGCATAATCAGTGAACTCAACTGCAGCAATCTTCACCTTCTTCTCTTCTGAATATCTATTGCACTCAAAGATCATCTCAACCTTTCTTTCCCACTCCAAGTATTCTTCTGCATTGTTTCGGCCTTTGAAAGGTGGAATTTTGAGCTTGATGTTGCCCAAATTCCCATCTACCTTGTCAACTGCCACTTCGTCTTCCTCTTCTTCATAGGCTGGATTTCTAGTAATTCGGCCTCCAAACCTTCCCTTACCTCTTACACGCTCAAGTCTACCTTGCCTCCAATTGTAAGTCTCACTAGGCCACTCATCTTCATTATCAAACTCATCTTGCAAATTTTTGTTGGTATGAGCAAATGGTGTATGCCCTCTCTTTGTTGTAGTTGCTTGATGAGATTGAGAACTTCTTCCCTTCAACTCTTGGTCATGTCTCTCCAACTTGTCATTCATGGCCTCTAGAGTCTTGTTCAAATGAAGAAACTGCCCTTTAAATGCTTCTAGAATGAATTGCATTTGAGGGTCGTCAACCTTGAAAGCCCGTTCATCTCCTTCTTTAGATGAACTAGACATTGCTGTAAAACAAAAGATCGAACACTATAGGCAGATTGTTAGTCACTCACTCCCTTACGTGTTTCTCTCTTTAAAACTTGGCTTTTCTCTCCCAAAAGGTGTAGGGTCTCACTCCAGCCTTTTACCACTCCTCCACGCGTCTCAATTGCATTTCAGAATCCAACAAATGCCACAAGAAAACAAGAAGAGTTTGGAAGACAAGAATAAAACCTAACAAGGAAAATTAAGCAAGAACAAAAACTAGAAAGAAGACTTAAAACAAACGGAACGGTAGTGCAAGAACAAGGCAATGCACCACTTGATAATATCAATCTAGAGTGTAGACACAAGCAATTAACACCCTAGTAATGTCAAAGAGGCAAAAAGGTAGCTCAAAACAAGAAATTAAATAACTAGAATCAAAAAGAGACAATTCTGGTCACAAGAGACAAAGCAAACTAAATAAGAACCTAAGTTATTTCTACCCCAACAAAGGAAGCAAACAAGAATACCAAAATCAGAATTTTCAATAAGGAAGTCAACGGTAGCCGAATCACCAGTAGTGCCAATTTAATTGATTGTTAAGTACTAAACAAGCACAAGTGTGTGTGAGAGTGTAATAGGGCTGCCAAGAAGGGGAAACTAAAAGATTAATGAATTCAGCCCCTTTACAAGGAAAGACACGAATTTTGATTGCAAGAAAATGTCAAGAGAATTTGGTGTGGTCCTTGTTCTCATGCAATCAAATTTGTGCACATGCTATTTCTCCCAAATAAGGCATGACAAGTGGAGTTGCTCAATGAATTAGTTGTAGTCACATGCAATTCCACCAAATAAGGCTTGAAAAGTGGAGTCTTTCAAGGAATTGAAGCAAAGGCAGAATTTTAATTCAAGAACGACACTAACGCAAAATTTCAGAATTTCATTACTCAATCAAGATCAATTTCGAATTTCCTTTTTTTTTTTTTTTTCTTTTTTTTTTCCCTTTTTTTCTTCGTTTTTTTTTCCTCCTTTTTTTTTTTTTTTTTATAAGATCAGAATCTCAATTGATAATTTCAATGGTGAACAATCCAATGGGACAAGACAAATTATCAAGATCCTCAATCTTGGATTCAAGAAAGCGTTTCTTGAAAATTCATGAAATAAGAACAACCAGCCCTTATGGAAGACAGAAACGACCAAGAAGTTTCAAGAAAACACAAATTCGGATCAAGGATGATGTTTTAGAATCAAGAATCAAGCAAGAACAATCAAGATCACACAATCATGCAAATTCAGCAACAATAACAATCAAGAAGGTGGCACCACGCATAAAAGAGTTCAAGGAATTCAGAAACTCAAACCTAGAATCTAAGATAAATAAGAATTTATCTAGCCAAAGCTCTGATACCAAATAATACGAGGGGCCTAATCAAAAACATGTACTCATGAGAAGATTATTGCAATTCGGCATAAAGCAAAGAACAAGATAGATTCTACCCTTTAAACCCGCAACCCTCTTGTACTCAAGAAGAAGACTTAAAAGGATTTAATCAAGAAAAGATCAACACTTACAAGTACTCTTGAAGAATAAATCAGATTCTTATTGCAATGGAGATTGTAGAGCTCACAATTCCTATGCTAGGGTTCATGAACAAGTTTTCATGAAGAACATGAAACTCACGTTTTTTACTCTTATTCAATCAAAGAAATCTGATTTCCAAAGGTTTAAAGAAGGTATTTATACCTTAGACAAAGCCTAACCCTAAACTAAACCCATTAGTCCAAATCCTATAAGGAATAGGCTTTAAGTGAAGCCCAATCCCATCCTTACAAGGAATTATCAAAGCTTATTAAGTCATGTGTTTAAAAGTCCAAACACAAGCTATTACAAATAATTAAATCACAAATAATCTTAAGCCCAATTAAACAGCCCCTTCATCCATAGAACACGCCTCAAGCATATGGAGTAGCTTAGGTGTGCCTTCAAGCCAAATTGCACACTTAGTGAATTCATGCTCTTGCAACTCAAGTGTAACTTGGTCTTGTACATATGAGTTCATGGCTGTCCCGAACGTCTTAGCCCGTGCCCTTGTGATTGGCCAACTAGGAAGAGCCAATGGATCCTTCTTGTTGCCTCTTGCTTCGGCCTTGACACCATTGGAGCTCCCTTGATCCGCATCATGTACCAAGTGAGCAAATTTGGCCTCATATTCCGCAACATTATATGTTCCCTGAGTCAAATCCATAAACTCCTATTCCCTTGCATCTCGCACTACCTGGGGTATAAACTTATCCGTGAATTCCTTCAAGAAATTTTCCCAAGTTACGGGCGTATGGTTAGCATTCCATCGTTGCTCTACAAGTCTCCACCAATCATGTGCTGATTCCTCCATTAGAAATACTGCATATTCCACTTGCTCTTTTTCATTGCAATGTAGGACCCGAAAAATTTTAACAAGTGCTGCTACCCATGCCTCCGCCTTTAGATCGTCGGGTTCACCATAAAACCTGGGTGGATTGAAGCGCAGGAAACGATCTAACATCTTGTCATTCGACTGGTGATTTTGATTTTGTTGGCTAATTTCCCTCCAAACTCCAACCATTTGACTCAGAATATCACTGTTATTTCCTTGATTTGGAACATGATTTTCTTCTGACTCCAACCTTGTCGTGGTTCCTTGATGACGGTTTCCTTGAGGTTGTGTAGTAGGGTGAGTCGGTTCTGGGGTTGGTTGGAAGTGTGGACGGGTATGTGTAGCTCCTTTTCGTGGTGCCATTGTCTATCACGATTAATGCTAAAATTCTTAATTAATTTTTTTTTCTTATATAGGTTTGAATCTAGGGAACATATGCATCAACGGTTTATTAAAGCAGATATATCACATAAAGATTCACACAAAACTACATATATGACAAACACACCATCTATATACTTTATGCAAATAGCATGTTCAAGGATATCACTTAAGGAGCATATACATAATAATCTAGTCTAAGCAAAACAAAAGAAAAGCCTAGACGTTTTCCACGACCGTAGTTGCTTACTTACCTATACACTCAAAACATTCTGTGGTGCTAGTTGTTGCACTATCTCAGTTTATCATTTCCTTAGGCCCTCATAGTCCTAACTCTTTGGACCATAATGAGTCACTCGTTGTTCGGCCGCCCCAACAATGACCCATCGAAATTTCAGTACCAAAGACATCACTAACACATACTACCTACTTTCTAGTCCGAGAATCCCAGGCAGTTAGCCTGAGCTCTGATACAACCTGTGCCAGCCCCCCCCCCCCCCCCGCTAGGATCGTCCTATACGAGTAGGGCTCACTCAACGGTCTTGCTGAGTACCAATTTTTCCAATCGGTACGCAATACATGCAACTTATTCAATACTGCCCAATAATAAAATTGACATAAAACAAAAACGCAATCAACTTACACAGAACTGTAAGGTACGACTATCCAAGTATAACACTTTAACTAGTGATTTTCCATTTCCTTTCAAATAAGCTAGAATGCTATACAGGATAAACAACTACGTGCTAATGATGGGTAACGCTCCAATCACCTTAACCGAGTCCCCTCAACCTATTCTCTTGAAACTGAGGCAATGAACAGAAAGAACTTGGGTGTCAAGTCCAAATGACTTAGTGAGGCGAGAAATATACATATAGATATATAAACTTGATGCGGATCAAGGGAGCTCCAATGGTGTCAAGGTCGAAACAAGAGGCAACAAGAAGGATCCATTGGCTCTTCCAAGTGGGCCAATCACAAGGGCACGGGCTAAGGCCTTTGGGACAGCCATGAACTCATACATACAAGAGCATGTCACACTTAAGTTGCAAGAGCATGAATTCACTAAGTGCACAATTGGGCTTGAAGGCACACCTAAGCTACTCCATATGCTTGAGGCGTGTTCTATTGATGAAGGGGCTGCCTAGCCTTGTTTAATTGAGCTTAAATTTATTTGGGCTTTAATTATTTTTAATAGCTTGTATATGGGTTTTAAACACATGACTTGATGGACTTTAATAAGTCCTTGTAAGGATGGAACATTGGGCTTCACTTAAAGCCCATTCCTTAGGGGATTAGGCCTAATGGGCTTAGTTTAGGGTTTGGCTTTGTCTAGGGTATAAATACCCTCTTTAAACCTTTGGAAATCAGATTTTATTCATTGAGGTAGACAAAAAAACGTGAGTCTCTTGTTCTTCATGTGTATCAACCCTAGCATCGGAATTGTGAGTTCTACAATCTCCATTGCAACAAGAATCTGATTTATGCTTCAAGAGTACTTGTAAGTGTTGATCTTTTCTTGATTAAATCCTTTTAAATCTTCTTCTTGAGTACAAGGGGGTTGTGGGTTTAAAGGGTAGAATCTATCTTGTTCTTTGCTTTATGCCGAATTGCCATAATCTTCTCATGAGTACATGTTTTTGATTAGGGTTGTCGTATTATTTGGTATCAGAGCTTTGGCTAGATAAATTCTCATTTATCTTAGATTCTAGGTTTGAGTTTTTTATATTCCTTGAATTCTTTTGTGCTTGGTGCCATTTTTTTTTTATTGTTATTGTTGCTGAATTTGCATGATTGTGTTATCTTGATTGTTCTTGCTCGATTCTTGATCCTAAAACATCATTCGTTATCCGAATTTGTGTCTTCTTGAAACATCAAACATCTTTTTTGTTTCTATCAATTGAGATTCTGATCCTATTAAAAAAAAGGAAAAAGAAAGAACAAAAAAAAAAGCGAAAAAAAAAGGAAATTCGAATTTGATCTTGATTGAGTAGTGAAATTCTGAAAAGTTGTGTTAGTGTTGTTCTTGGAGAAAAAAAATTCCACCCTTGATTCAATTCCTTGAAAGGCTCCACTTTTCAAGCCTTAATTTGTGGAATTGCATTGACTACAACTAATTCATTGACCAACTCCACTTTTCATGCCTTATTTGGGGGAAATAGCATGTGCACAAATCTGATTGCATATGAACAAGGACCACACAAAAGTCTCTTGACATTTTTCTTACTATAATTTTCGTGTGTCTCATGTAAAGGGGCAGTTTTTCATTTAATTTTTTTTGTTTTCACTTCTTGGCAGCCCAATTACCCCTTCACACACACTTGTGCTTGCTTGGTACTTAACAAATCAATTAAATTGGCACTATTGGTGATTCGGCTACCATTGATTTCCTTATTAAAAAAAGAATCTGAATTTTTGGTTTTCTTGTTTGCTTGTTTTGTTGGGGTAGAAATAATTTTGGTTCTTATTTCGTTCGCCTTGTCTATTTTTGACCGGAATTATCTCTTTGTGATTCTAGTTATTTAATTTCTTGTTTTGAGCTACCTTTTTGCCTCTTTGATATTACTAGGGTGTTAATTGCTTGTGTCTACACTCTAGATTGATATTATCAAGTGGTGCATTGCATTGTTCGTGCCCTACTGTTCCGTTTGTCTTAAGTTTTCTTTCTATCTTTTGTTCTTGCTTAATTCTCCTTGTTAGGTTTTATCCTTGTCTTCCAAACTCTTCTTGTTATCTTGTGGCATTTGTTGGATTCTGAAGTGCAATTGAGACGCGTGGAGGAGTGGTAAAAGGCTGGAGTGTGACCCTACACCTTTGGGAGAGAAAAGCCCACGTTTTAAAGAGAGAAACACGTGAGGGAGTGAGTGAGTGACTAACAATCTGCCTATAGTGTTCTTTCTTTTGATTTGCAGCAATGTCTAGCTCATCTAAAGAAGGAGATGGAGGGACTTTCAAGGTTGATGACCCTCAAATACAATTCATTCTAGAAGCATTTAAAGGGCAATTTCTTCATTTGAACAAAACTCTAGAGGCCATGAATGACAAGTTGGAGAGACATGACCAAGAATTGAAGGGTAGGAGTTCACAATCTCATCAAGCAACTACAACAAAGGGAGGGCATACACCATTTGCTCATACCCATCAAAATTTGCAAGATGAGTTTGATGATGAAGATGAGATGCCTGATGTGACTCACAATTGGAGGGGAGGTAGACTTGAGCGTGGAAGAGGTGGGGGAAGGTTTGGAGGCCGAAGTACTAGATATCCAGCCTATGAAGAGGAGGAGGATGAAGTGGCAGTTGACAAGATAGATGGAAATTTGGGCAACATCAAGCTCAAGATTCCACCTTTCAAAGGCCGAAACAATGCAGAAGAATACTTAGAGTGGGAAAGAAAGGTTGAGATGATCTTTGAGTGCAATAGATATTCAGAAGAGAAGAAGGTGAAGATTGCAGCAGTTGAGTTCACCGATTATGCTCTATTTTGGTGGGATCAACTCAACGTGAGTAGAAGAAAGGTGGGGAGACGCCCCATTAGCAATTGGGACGACATGAAGGAGGCAATGAGGAAACGTGTTGTGCCTTCCCACTATTTTAGAGAGTTACATCAGAAATTGCACAGGCTTGTGCAAGGGGCTAAGTCAGTTGAAGACTACCACAAACACATGGAGATGTGCATGGTTAGAGCTAACATTACAGAAGATGAGGAGGTAACCATGGCTAGATTTTTGAGTGGTTTGAACAAGGAAATAGCTGATGTGATTGAGCTCTACAAGTATGATTCTATGGAAGACATGCTTAACATGGCCATGAAGATAGAGAAGCAGAAGAAGAGCAAGAGCTCCAACAAGTTTGCAAGCAACACAAGCAACTCTTGGGGTTCTAAATGGCCTACAAAGGAGGAGAAAAAGGAGTTTCAAAACCCTAAACCAAAAGGGGCAAATTCGGGCCTCAAGGCTAAAGACTCTAATTCAGGCTCCAATTCAAGGGGTTCTAGCTCAACTACTCCTAGTAGGGACATCAAGTGCTTCAAGTGCTCGGGCAAGGGTCATATCGCCTCTCAATGTCCCAATAAGAGAGTCATAGTGGTTCGGAATGGTTATGTATATTCAGAATTTGAAGGCGAGGAAGAGATGCCCTACTTAGAATCTTGTGGCGACAGTGAGGGTGAAGAAGAGGAGCAAGAAGTTGTGGTAGCACCTGAGGTTGGATCTTCTTTGGTTGCCAGGCGTGTGTTGAGTATGCAGTTGCAAGAGGAGAACTTAGAACAGAGGGAAAACATCTTTCACACGAGGTGCTTGGTGGGAGGCAAGGTTTGCACACTTATAATTGACAGTGGAAGTTGTACAAATGTGGCAAGCCTTAGTATGGTGAGTAAATTGGGGTTAAAGTGTGAGAAACACTCTAGACCATACAAGCTTCAATGGTTTAATGACATGGGCAGTGTTAGGGTGAACAAGCAAGTTGTAGTTTCTTTCTCAATTGGACCATATAAGGATGAGGTGACTTGTGATGTGGTTCCAATGCAAGCTGGCCATATTTTGCTTGGGAGGCCGTGGCAGTTCGATAGGAAAGTGCACCATGATGGTTACCTCAACCGATTCTCATTCTCCCATGAAGGAAGGCGCGTAACTCTTACTCCATTGACACCTAGAGAGGTCTATTTAGACCAAAAGAAGCTTATGGAGAGAGAGGGGTAGAATTTGGGAAATGACGAGAAAGAGAAAGAAAGTGAAAAGAAAGAGGGAAAAGAGGCCAAACAAAAGAGTAAACAATTAAATGGCCCAGTGGTGAGAGAAAAGAAGAGTGAGGGAAGAAATAAACAAACACTTTTTGTGAGAGAAAGAGAGATCAGGAGTGCAATTAGTGAGGGTAAACCGATCTTGATGATTTGGTTTAGAGAGTCATATTTTTCTTTGACTGACCTTGACACTTCTATTCTTCCTTCTAGTTTTGTTTCTTTATTGCAGGAGTTTTCTGACGTTTTTCCAGAAGAGATGCCGAGTGATCTACCACCATTGAGGGGAATAGAGCATCAGATAGACTTCCTTCCTGGAGCCACAATCCCAAACCGACCAGCATATAGGAGCAACCCCATGGAGACTAAGGAGTTGCAAAGACAAGTTGATGAGCTATTGGAGAAGGGATTTGTGAAAGAGAGTATGAGCCCATGTGCAGTTCCAGTCCTTTTGGTTCCTAAGAAGGATGGGACATGGAGGATGTGTGCTGATTGCAGAGCGGTCAACAAAATCACTGTAAAGTATCGACATCCCATTCCTAGGCTAGATGACATGTTAGATGAACTACATGGTGCTAAATATTTCTCTAAAATTGATCTAATGAGTGGGTATCATCAAATTAGAATGAAACCTGGGGATGAATGGAAAACTGCATTTAAAACTAAATATGGCTTGTATGAATGGATGGTTATGCCTTTCGGGCTAACTAATGCACTAGCACATTTATGAGGTTAATGAACCATGTTTTGCGTGCCTACTTAGGGAAATTTGTAGTTGTGTATTTTGATGATATTCTTATTTACAGCAAGTCTATTGATGATCATATTGAGCATGTTAGGCTAATTTTACAAGTTCTGAGACAAGAACAATTGTATGCTAAGCTTAAAAAGTGCACATTTTGCATAGATAGACTTGTATTTCTTGGTTTTATTGTGAGTTCGCAGGGTATTGAAGTGGATGACGAAAAGGTCAAGGCCAAAAAGGAATGGCCCATGCCTAAAACTATATCTGAGGTAAGAAGCTTTCATGGTTTAGCTGGGTTCTATAGGCGATTTGTGAAGGACTTTTCAACCATAGCTGCGCCTCTCACAGAGATAGTGAAGAAAGAAATTGGGTTCAAGTGGGGAGAAGCACAACAGAAAGCGTTTGATACTTTAAAGAATAAATTGTGTTCCGCTCCTATTCTTGTTTTGCCTAACTTTGATAAAACTTTTGAGATTGAATGTGATGCTTCTGGTGTAGGAATTGGGGCTGTTTTGACGCAAGAGAAGAAACCAGTAGCATACTTTAGTGAAAAGTTGAATGGAGCTCAACTCAACTACTCTACATATGACAAAGAGCTTTATGCCCTTGTTAGAGCATTGGACGTGTGGCAGCACTATTTGATGCCCAAGGAATTTGTAATTCACACGGATCATGAATCATTGAAACATTTAAAAGGGCAAGGTAAGCTTAACAAGAGACATGGTAAGTGGGTTGAATTTATAGAGCAGTTTCCGTATGTGATTCAATATAAGCATGGGAAAGAGAATGTCGTGGCAGATGTATTATCCCGAAGGTATGCCTTGATCTCTACTCTTAGTTCTATGTTGTTGGGTTTTGAGCATATCAAAGAATTATATGTGAATGATTCTGATTTTGGGAATGTTTATGTTGCTTGTGAACATGGAGCATTTGACAAGTTTTATAGACATGATGGCTTTTTGTTTAGAGGAAATAAACTTTGTCTACCTAAATGTTCTATGCGTAACTTGCTAGTGTTGGAATCACATTGTGGGGGTCTAATGGGGCATTTTGGTGTGCATAAGACTTATGACATGTTGAATGAACATTTTTATTGGCCACATATGAGAAAAGATGTTGAGAAAGTTTGTTCTTCATGTATTGCATGTAAACAGGCCAAGTCTAAGTCTATGCCACATGGTCTTTATATGCCTTTACCTGTGCCTAGTTCACCTTGAACTGATATTTCCATGGATTTTGTGCTTGGATTGCCTAGGACTAGGCATGGGAGAGATTCTATATATGTTGTTGTTGATAGGTTTAGCAAGATGGCACACTTTATTGCATGCCATAAGACTGATGATGCAACTAACATAGCTGATTTGTTCTTTAGAGAGGTGGTGCGTTTGCATGGGGTGCCACGCTCCATTGTTTCCGATAGGGATATTAAGTTCCTTTCACATTTTTGGCGTGTTTTGTGGGGTAAATTGGGAACTAAATTGCTCTATTCTACTACTTTCCATCTACAGACAGATGGACAAACTGAGGTTGTGAATAGGACTTTGGGAACCTTATTGCGTGCAATCGTTGGTAAGAATTTAAAAACTTGGGAAGATTGTTTGCCATTTATTGAGTTTGCATATAATAGGAGCATTCATTCTTCTACTGGTTTCTCACCTTTTGAGATTGTCTGTGGCTTTAACCCTTTGACTGTGCTGGATTTATGTCCTTTGCCTGTAACTGAACTTGTGAGTTTAGATGGACAAAAGAAGGCAAATTTGGTGAAGTCATTACATGAGAAAGCACGCACCAACATTGAGAAGAAGAACCGTCTTTATGCTGACAAGGCTAATAAAGGAAGGAGGCGGATTGTCTTTGCACCGGGTGATTGGGTTTGGGTTCACTTTAGAAAGGAGAGATTCCCAAACCAAAGGAAAAGCAAGTTGGATGCACGTGGTGATGGCCCATTCCAAGTTTTGGAGCGCATTAATGATAATGCGTACAAGATTGATCTACCAGGTGAGTATGGCGTTTCTGCAACATTTAATGTTTCTGATCTTTCTCCTTTTGATTTGGATTCAGATTTGAGGACAAATCTTTTTGAGGAAGGAGGGAATGATGCGGATCAAGGGAGCTCCAATGGTGTCAAGGTCGAAACAAGAGGCAACAAGAAGGATCCATTGGCTCTTCCAAGTGGGCCAATCACAAGGGCACGGGCTAAGGCCTTTGGGACAGCCATGAACTCATACATACAAGAGCAAGTCACACTTAAGTTGCAAGAGCATGAATTCACAAAGTGCACAATTGGGCTTGAAGGCACACCTAAGCTACTCCATATGCTTGAGGCGTGTTCTATTGATGAAGGGGCTGCCTAGCCTTGTTTAATTGAGCTTAAATTTATTTGGGCTTTAATTATTTGTAATAGCTTGTATTTGGGTTTTAAACACATGACTTGATGGACTTTAATAAGTCCTTGTAAGGATGGAACATTGGGCTTCACTTAAAGCCCATTCCTTAGGAGATTAGGCCTAATGGGCTTAGTTTAGGGTTTGGCTTTGTCTAGGGTATAAATACCCTCTTTAAACCTTTGGAAATCAGATTTTATTCATTGAGGTAGACAAAAAAACGTGAGTCTCTTGTTCTTTATGTGTATCAACCCCAGCATAGGAATTGTGAGTTCTACAATCTCCATTGCAACAAGAATCTGATTTATGCTTCAAGAGTACTTGTAAGTGTTGATCTTTTCTTGATTAAATCCTTTTAAATCTTCTTCTTGAGTACAAGGGGGTTGTGGGTTTAAAGGGTAGAATCTATCTTGTTCTTTGCTTTATGCCGAATTGCCATAATCTTCTCATGAGTACATGTTTTTGATTAGGGTTGTCGTATTAAAACTGAAAATAAGAGTCATAAACCAACAAAATAATGAATCATAAAAATGCGTATACACAAACTTGAACAAGACAGATGGTGAGCCATGAACGGAATCTCCAACCTTATTACTACCCAAAACAGATAAACATATCATAAAATCCTTATGCCTCCTCTTTGTGTCAAGGAGCGACCTTGACAACAGTAAACGGTAAACGGTAAACGGTAGGTGTACCACGTGCCCGTGCATACATAGAGCCAATCCTTACTACAATTAACCTCCAACTGTATGTAGGAATTAGGTCCAACAGAATGGTATGTCGTAATAAGGTTCTATCGACGGTCCGTTCCGCTCGATATACCCCGCTCACATGTACCTGGGTGCAAACTTCCCAAGGGCGTCCCCAAGGGTATCAATAGATCATATCAAGACAGAATGGCTCACAAACTTTCAATAAACAATAGCTTGTTTCCAACACCAGGGATACATAAAAACATAATTAAAACATGATATCCCAAGGGTGTCAACAAATCATTTTGAAACAGACATAACTTATAATATCAGAAATAAAATACTTTTCGGGTATAACTTGACTTATAATTCAGAAAAATATTTGGTTGAAATGTAGAGAGTAAGATATAATTCCAAAAGGTTTGGATAACATAAATCAGACAAGGTAGGCCATACAAATAATATTTATAACATATAGTTCAATGCCCCAGCAAGGAAGGTAAAAGGCACTCACCTAAGGAGTGTATCAAGTTTATAGACTTGGATTGACTAGATCGACTTGGTACCCTCCTTTTTAAGCGTATTTGAGGAAATAGAGAGATATATAGAAGGCTAATCGGTATATATGTATGAAAAAAGAAGGGTTTATTGATACATATATGTGTGTGGAAGATATGCTATAAAAAGAGAGTGTTTTGTGGGTTAAAAGTGGAGTTAGTGTGGGTGTGGGTGGTTTAGGCGGGATTTTTGTGTGTGTGTGTAAAAATGAAGACAATGGTCCTTTTTATAGAGTTTAGGGCAAGAAATAGGATTTTTATATTATAAGGTCAATTTATAATAAATGCATAGAAGATAAGATAGGATAAGATTGATGCGAACCTCGCCAGCCACGTTAAAGCAACGAGACCCGACAATAATATTGGACCCTAGGACAGCTCTTCGCTCAGGTTTCGGGAGTTGGGGGGAAACCGCAACCCAATACCTCACACAAAACACGAACCTTGGAAAGGAATCCTCAACCAAATGTTTTAGTGGAAGCACGAACCTTGGTGTGTCGTAGACGCCACCAACGGTGATGGAAATCCGTTGGATAAGTCGGTGTTTGAACGCCACAAGAACAAAGTCTTGATAAGTTCGACAGTTCGTAAAGAACCAAAGAGAAAACTCTCAATTTTGATAAAACGTATGCTGAATTTTACATTGCAGCCGCAACCTTAATATAGGCTGACATATAAAAACGTTTTTTTTGGTTTTTACCAAAAATAATAAACCCTAATGAAGCCCTAAATAACATGCCTTAAATGGAAAAGGAAACTTCCACAATTCTAGTGGCTTTATAATCAGCCAATCACACATATAAAGGAAAGGAATTAGGGCTGTAAATTTGCCAAAATTAAAACAAGGAAAGTTCTCTATTTGCCCTTTAAATCATGCTGAAATTAATGATACGAATCTTGCCCCTTTAATTCATGCTTGAGAAAGGCCCATCACTAGCTTGAATTAAGTTGAGTAGCCCGAAGTTTTCATTTGAGTCCATCTTGCACTTTGGATCAGTCCATAAGTCTTGAATAAGTCCATTGAGTGCTTCTTTAAATTGCTTGGCTCGGGCTCTTGTAATTGGTCCAACGGGTACTTGTAATAGATCCTTAGATGTGGCATTCCGATTCTCATCAAAGATAAGTTAAGATAGGATAAGATAAGATAAGATAAGATAAGATAAGATAGGATTAAGATAGCATAAGATAGGATAAGATAAGATAAGATATGATAAGATAAGATAAGATAAGATAAGATAAGATAGGATTAAGATAGGATAAGATAAGATAAGATAAGATAGGATATTTTAATAAAATATGAACACAAAATCAGATAAAATCTGATATTTATTGTCATAATATTATAAAATCTGAAATCATATCTTTATTTTAATTAAAAATTCGAATTTGTATTTATTTATGGTTGTAAATATCGAAAATTAGGGTTTTAGGGCATAAAATTAGGGTTTTAAAGCCTAAAATTCGAAAATTCATAATTAATTTAGAAAAATTCCAAAATGATGAATTTTAATCTTTATAAATCTGAAATTATATGTATATTTTCCAGAAACTAGAAAATGTTTTAACTATATTTTCGAAAATTGCAATTTAGGACAGAAGATTTCAAAAATTGTGTTAGAATGTCAAATTCATTTAAAATTTGGAAAATCATGTAATTACCACCTCACATAATTCAAATATAAAAGAAGGATTATACAAAACATGAAATATTAGTAAGCATGCATGTGTATTATAAGAACCGATTTTTATATCGTTGCTAGACCACAAAATCGGGATGTCACAACTCTCCCCCCCTAAAGGAATCTGGCCCCCATATTCTAACCTGATTGAGAGGTTAACTCGGTCCAAACTATATACTTTGCCTCTCACTTTGGATTTTTCAATGGTTGTAGCTTGGGTCTTTCTTCTTGAATTTAAATAGGATTTCGTGCCCTTGGGCAGTTTCTAAGCATATGTTGATTACTACCACACACTAGACATTTTCTACTTTTCTTCCAACAAGTTGCCTCTGTATGATTGAAATATCCACAATAGTTGCATTCATTTATCTAAAGATCTTGTCCTTTGTCTATTCGAGGTCGCTTTTTATTCTCTGTATCGAACCTCATTAATTGTTCTTCATTAATAGAGCTAAAAAGGTCTATTTTCACTACGCTTGGTGATTCGCTTAATCTCCTTTACCTCCGCCTCAACAACCATCGATTTAATCACGGCCTGGGCGTACTCTTCAATACTAGTTGCCATTAAAGCCCATCGGATCTCAGGCTTCAAACCTTGGATGAAACGTTTGGTTCTCCTTCTTTCATCATTCATGATATGGGGAGCATGCTGTACCAAGTGAGCAAATTTGGCCTCATATTCCGCAACATTATATGTTCCCTGAGTCAAATCCATAAACTCCTTTTCCCTTGCATCTCGCACTACCTGGGGTATAAACTTATCCATGAATTCCTTCAAGAAATTTTCCCAAGTTACGGGCGTATGGTTCGCATTCCATCGTTGCTCTACAAGTCTCTACCAATCATGTGCTGATTCCTCCATTAGAAATACTGCATATTCCACTAGCTCTTTTTCATTGCAATGTAGGACCCGAAAAATTTTAACAAGTGCTGCTACCCATGCCTCCGCCTTTAGATCGTCGGGTTCACCATAAAACCTGGGTGGATTGAAGCGCAGGAAACGATCTAACATCTTGTCATTCGACTGGTGATTTTGATTTTGTTGGCTAATTTCCCTCCAAACTCCAACCATTTGACTCAGAATATCACTGTTATTTCCTTGATTTGGAACATGATTTTCTTCTGACTCCAACCTTGTCGTGGTTCCTTGATGACGGTTTCCTTGAGGTTGTGTAGTAGGGTGAGTTGGTTCTGGGGTTGGTTGGAAGTGTGGACGGGTATGTGTAGCTCCTTTTCGTGGTGCCATTGTCTATCACGATTAATGCTAAAATTCTTAATTAATTTTTTTTTTCTTATATAGGTTTGAATCTAGGGAACATATGCATCAACGGTTTATTAAAGCATCTCACATAAAGATTCACACAAAACTACATATATGACAAACACACCATCTATATACTTTATGCAAATAGCATGTTCAAGGATATCACTTAAGGAGCATATACATAATAATCTAGTCTAAGCAAAACAAAAGAAAAGCCTAGACGTTTTCCACGACCGTAGTTGCTTACTTACCTATACACTCAAAACATTCTGTGGTGCTAGTTGTTGCACTATCTCAGTTTATCATTTCCTTAGGCCCTCATAGTCCTAAGTCTTTGGACCATAATGAGTCACTCGTTGTTCGGCCGCCCCAACAATGACCCATCGAAATTTCAGTACCAAAGCATCACTAACACATACTGCCTACTTTCTAGTCCGAGAATCCCAGGCAGTTAGCCTGAGCTCTGATACCACCTATGCCGCCACCCCCCCCCCCTCGCTAGGATCGTCCTATACGAGTAGAGCTCACTCAACGGTCTTGCTGAGTACCAATTTTTCCAATCGGTACGCAATACATGCAACTTATTCAATACTGCCCAATAATAAAATTGACATAAAACAAAAACGCAATCAACTTACACAGAACTGTAAGGTACGACTATCCAAGTACAACACTTTAACTAGTGATTTTCCATTTCCTTTCAAATAAGCTAGAATGCTATACAGGATAAACAACTACGTGCTAATGATGGGTAACGCTCCAATCACCTTAACCGAGTCCCCTCAACCTATTCTCTTGAAATAGAGGCAATGAACAGAAAGAACTTGGGTGTCAAGTCCAAATGACTTAGTGAGGCGAGAAATATACATATAGATATATAAACTGAAAATAAGAGTCATAAACCAACAAAATAATGAATCATAAAAATGCGTATACACAAACTTGAACAAGACAGATGGTGAGCCATGAACGGAATCTCCAACCTTATTACTACCCAAAACAGATAAACATATCATAAAATCCTTATGCCTCCTCTTTGTGTCAAGGAGCGACCTTGACAACAGTAAACGGTAAACGGTAAACGGTAGGTGTACCACGTGCCCGTGCATACATAGAGCCAATCCTTACTACAATTAACCTCCAACTGTATGTAGGAATTAGGTCCAACAGAATGGTATGTCGTAATAAGGTTCTATCGACGGTCCGTTCCGCTCGATATACCCCGCTCACATGTACCTGGGTGCAAACTTCCCAAGGGCGTCCCCAAGGGTATCAATAGATCATATCAAGACAGAATGGCTCACAAACTTTCAATAAACAATAGCTTGTTTCCAACACCAGGGATACATAAAAACATAATTAAAACATGATATCCCAAGGGTGTCAACAAATCATTTTGAAACAGACATAACTTATAATATCAGAAATAAAATACTTTTCGGGTATAACTTGACTTATAATTCAGAAAAATATTTGGTTGAAATGTAGAGAGTAAGATATAATTCCAAAAGGTTTGGATAACATAAATCAGACAAGGTAGGCCATACAAATAATATTTATAACATATAGTTCAATGCCCCAGCAAGGAAGGTAAAAGGCACTCACCTAAGGAGTTTATCAAGTTTATAGACTTGGATTGACTAGATCGACTTGGTACCCTCCTTTTTAAGCGTATTTGAGGAAATAGAGAGATATATAGAAGGCTAATCGGTATATATGTATGAAAAAAGAAGGGTTTATTGATACATATATGTGTGTGGAAGATATGCTATAAAAAGAGAGTGTTTTGTGGGTTAAAAGTGGAGTTAGTGGGGGTGTGGGTGGTTTAGGCGGGATTTTTTTGTGTGGGTGTGTAAAAATGAAGACAATGGTCCTTTTTATAGAGTTTAGGGCAAGAAATAGAATTTTTATATTATAAGGTCAATTTATAATAAATGCATAGAAGATAAGATAGGATAAGATAAGATAAGATAAGATTAAGATAGGATAAGATAAGATAAGATACGATATGATAAGATAAGAGAAGATAAGATAAGATAAGATAAGATAAGATAGGATTAAGATAGGATAAGATAGGATAAAATAAGATAGGATAAGATAGGATAAGATAAGATAGGATATTTTAATAAAATATGAACACAAAATCAAATAAAATCTGATATTTATTGTCCTAATATTATAAAATCTGAAATCATATATTTATTTTAATTAAAATTCAAATTTGTATTTATTTATGGTTGTAAATATCGAAAATTAGAGTTTTAGGGCATAAAATTAGGGTTTTAAGGCCTAAAATTCGAAAATTCATAATTAATTTAGAAAAATTCCAAAATGATGAATTTTAATCTTTATAAATCTGAAATTATATGTATATTTTCCAGAAATTAGAAAATGTTTTAACTATATTTTCGAAAATTACAATTTAGGACATAAGATTTCAAAAATTGTGTTAGAATGTCAAATTCATTTAAAATTTGGAAAATCATGTAATTACCACCTCACATAATTCACATATAAAAGAAGGATTATACAAAATATGAAATATTAGTAAGCATGCATGTGTATTATAAGAACCGATTTTTATATCGTTGCTAGACCACAAAATCGGGATGTCACAATGGTGTTGCGTAAGATAAGATAGGATTAAGATTGGATAAGATAGGATTAAATAAGATAGGATAAGATAAGATAAGATAAGATAGGATATTTTAATAAAATATGAACACAAAATCAAATAAAATCTGATATTTATTGTCCTAATATTATAAAATTTGAAATCATATCTTTATTAAAATTCAAATTTGTATTTATTTATGGTTGTAAATATCGAAAATTAGAGTTTTAGGGCATAAAATTAGGGTTTTAAGGCCTAAAATTCGAAAATTCATAATTAATTTAGAAAAATTCCAAAATGATGAATTTTAATCTTTATAAATCTGAAATTATATGTGTATTTTCCAGAAATTAGAAAATGTTTTAACTATATTTTCGAAAATTGCAATTTAGGACATAAGATTTCAAAATTGTGTTAGAATGTCAAATTCATTTAAAATTTGGAAAATCATGTAATTACCACCTCACATAATTCACATATAAAAGACGGATTATACAAAACATGAAATATTAGTAAGCATGCATGTATATTATAAGAACCGATTTTTATATCGTTGCTAGACCACAAAATCGGGATGTCACAACTCTCCCCCCCTAAAGGAATCTGGCCCCCATATTCTAACCTGATTGAGAGGTTAACTCGGTCCAAACTATATACTTTGCCTCTCACTTTAGATTTTTCAATGGTTGAAGCTTGGGTCTTTCTTCTTGAATTTAAATAGGATTTCGTGCCCTTGGGCAGTTTCTAAGCATATGTTGATTACTACCACACACTAGACATTTTCTACTTTTCTTCCAACAAGTTGCCTCTGTATGATTGAAATATCCACAATAGTTGCATTCATTTATCTAAAGATCTTGTCCTTTGTCTATTCGAGGTCGCTTTTTATTCTCTGTATCGAACCTCATGAATTGTTCTTCATTAATAGAGCTAAAAGGTCTATTTTCACTACGCTTGGTGATTCGCTTAATCTCCTTTACCTCCGCCTCAACAACCATCGATTTAATCACGGCCTGGGCGTACTCTTCAATACGAGTTGCCATTAAAGCCCATCGGATCTCAGGCTTCAAACCTTGGATGAAACGTTTGGTTCTCCTTCTTTCATCATTCATGATATGGGGAGCATGCTGTACCAAGTGAGCAAATTTGGCCTCATATTCCGCAACATTATATGTTCCCTGAGTCAAATCCATAAACTCCTTTTCCCTTGCATCTCGCACTACCTGGGGTATAAACTTATCCGTGAATTCCTTCAAGAAATTTTCCCAAGTTACGGGCGTATGGTTCGCATTCCATCGTTGCTCTACAAGTCTCCACCAATCATGTGTTGTTTCCTCCATTAGAAATACTGCATATTCCACTTGCTCTTTTTCATTGCAATGTAGGACCCGAAAAATTTTAACAAGTGCTGCTACCCATGCCTCCGCCTTTAGATCGTCGGGTTCACCATAAAACCTGGGTGGATTGAAGCGCAGGAAACGATCTAACATCTTGTCATTCGACTGGTGATTTTGATTTTGTTGGCTAATTTCCCTCCAAACTCCAACCATTTGACTCAGAATATCACTGTTATTTTCGTTGATTTGGAACATGATTTTCTTCTGACTCCAACCTTGTCGTGGTTCCTTGATGACGGTTTTCTTGAGGTTGTGTAGAAGGGTGAGTTGGTTCTGGGGTTGGTTGGAAGTGTGGACGGGTATGTGTAGCTCCTTTTCGTGGTGCCATTGTCTATCACGATTAATGCTAAAATTCTTAATTAATTTTTTTTTCTTATATAGGTTTGAATCTAGGGAACATATGCATCAACGGTTTATTAAAGCAGATATATCACATAAAGATTCACACAAAACTACATATATGACAAACACACCATCTATATACTTTATGCAAATAGCATGTTCAAGGATATCACTTAAGGAGCATATACATAATAATCTAGTCTAAGCAAAACAAAAGAAAAGCCTAGACGTTTTCCACGACCGTAGTTGCTTACTTACCTATACACTCAAAACATTCTGTGGTGCTAGTTGTTGCACTATCTGAGTTTATCATTTCCTTAGGCCCTCATAGTCCTAAGTCTTTGGACCATAATGAGTCACTCGTTGTTCGGCCGCCCCAACAATGACCCATCGAAATTTCAGTACCAAAGCATCACTAACACATACTGCCTACTTTCTAGTCCAAGAATCCCAGGCAGTTAGCCTGAGCTCTGATACCACCTATGCCGCCACCCCCCCCCCTCACTAGGATCGTCCTATACGAGTAGAGCTCACTCAACGGTCTTGCTGAGTACCAATTTTTCCAATCGGTACGCAATACATGCAACTTATTCAATACTGCCCAATAATAAAATTGACATAAAACAAAAACGCAATCAACTTACACAGAACTGTAAGGTACGACTATCCAAGTACAACACTTTAACTAGTGATTTTCCATTTCCTTTCAAATAAGCTAGAATGCTATACAGGATAAACAACTACGTGCTAATGATGGGTAACGCTCCAATCACCTTAACCGAGTCCCCTCAACCTATTCTCTTGAAACAGAGGCAATGAACAGAAAGAACTTGGGTGTCAAGTCCAAATGACTTAGTGAGGCGAGAAATATACATATAGATATATAAACTGAAAATAAGAGTCATAAACCAACAAAATAATGAATCATAAAAATGCGTATACACAAACTTGAACAAGACAGATGGTGAGCCAAAAACGGAATCTCCAATCTTATTACTACCCAAAACAGATAAACATATCATAAAATCCTTATGCCTCCTCTTTGTGTCAAGGAGCGACCTTGACAACAGTAAACGGTAAACGGTAAACGGTAGGTGTACCACGTGCCCGTGCAATACACCGAGCCAATCCCTACTACAATTAACCTCCAACTGTATGTAGGAATCAGGTCCAACAGAATGGTATCACGTAATAAGGTTCTATCGACGGTCCGTTCCGCCCGATATACCCGCTCACATGTACCTGGGCCCAAACTTCCCAAGGGCGTCCCCAAGGGTATCAATAGATCATATCAAGACAGAATGGCTCACAAACTTTCAATAAACAATAGCTTGTTTCCAACACCAGGGATACATAAAAACATAATTAAAACATGATATCCCAAGGGTGTCAACAAATCATTTTGAAACAGACATAACTTATAATATCAGAAATAAAATACTTTTCGGGTATAACTTGACTTATAATTCAGAAAAATATTTGGTTGAAACGTAGAGAGTAAGATATAATTCCAAAAGGTTTGGATAACATAAATCAGACAAGGTAGGCCATATAAATAATATTTATAACATATAGTTCAATGCCCCAGCAAGGAAGGTAAAAGGCACTCACCTAAGGAGTTTATCAAGTTTATAGACTTGTATTGACTAGATCGACTTGGTACCCTCCTTTTTAAGCGTATTTGAGGAAATAGAGAGATATATAGAAGGCTAATCGGTATATATGTATGAAAAAAGAAGGGTTTATTGATACATATATGTGTGTGGAAGATATGCTATAAAAAGAGAGTGTTTTGTGGGTTAAAAGTGGAGTTAGTGTGGGTGTGGGTGGTTTAGGCGGGATTTTTTTGTGTGGGTGTGTAAACATGAAGACAATGGTCCTTTTTATAGAGTTTAGGGCAAGAAATAGGATTTTTATATTATAAGGTCAATTTATAATAAATGCATAGAAGATAAGATAGGATAAGATAAGATAAGATAGGATTAAGATAGGATAAGATAAGATAAGATACGATATGATAAGATAAGAGAAGATAAGATAAGATAAGATAAGATAGGATTAAGATAGGATAAGATAGGATAAAATAAGATAGGATAAGATAGGATAAGATAAGATAAGATAGGATATTTTAATAAAATATGAACACAAAATCAAATAAAATCTGATATTTATAGTCCTAATATTATAAAATCTGAAATCATATCTTTATTTTAATTAAAATTCAAATTTGTATTTATTTATGGTTGTAAATATCGAAAATTAGAGTTTTAGGGCATAAAATTAGGGTTTTAAGGCCTAAAATTCGAAAATTCATAATTAATTTAGAAAAATTCCAAAATGATGAATTTTAATCTTTATAAATCTGAAATTATATGTATATTTTCCAGAAATTAGAAAATGTTTTAACTATATTTTCGAAAATTGCAATTTAGGACATAAGATTTCAAAAATTGTGTTAGAATGTCAAATTCATTTAAAATTTGGAAAATCATGTAATTACCACCTCACATAATTCACATATAAAAGAAGGATTATACAAAACATGAAATATTAGTAAGCATGCATGTGTATTATATGTGACGACCCGAAACTTCTAGCTAATTATGAAAATACCCGATTTATAATTTTTGCACAAACATGCCACTTTTTCAAAACAATAGTAAAACCAACCCATACTTTTATTCGAAAATCCAAAAGTACACATAAGTTTTATTATTACATGATCGTGACTACAAAATAAACTCGATCCTATAACATGCATAACTAGCCAAATGCTTCGAACCGCCTTCCTATGTCTCCTTCGCTAGCGACCCCGTTCGTCTCAAGATCGGCTAAAACATTACATGAAACACGTCAACAACACGTTGAGTAGAAACTTTGCATATAACATAAGGTGATCGTGTGAGGTTTGTGCACCATATCACAGAAATTTATGAACATAAATCACATAATTTCACATTTGATTTCTTCCACCTCGACGGGTGGCTACCTTATCACTTCGTGCCGATTTTTCCAACCAAACACTCCAATTCCCTACCAATCACTCCGGTGGTCATATCCCGGGCATATGCCGATTTTCCTACGACCCACTTCAGTACATAGACACTCCGTCCATGCAAGGAGGGATTAGGCAACGATGGAGGGTCGAGAACTAATTTAAGACCGGCAAGCCCGACGCCGCCCGGCCGAACTCGACCACATCCACCCCTATTCACATTGGGGCCCAACATGCACACATAAACTTCATGTATAACACATATTTTTACAAAATTTCAGTATGGACACATATTTCAACCTTTATGAACTGAAAATTCGCAGTCTGCAAATATTTGCGACGAGCAGAAAATTTCAGTTTGCAAGTATGGAATTTCTAGCCTAAAACCTGTTGGGATTTCACAAATATGTTTCTAATATTGTAAAATAAAGTTTTGGTTGATAAAATTTCGAGTTTTCAGCTTACGAGACTTGGAATTTTCGGACTGCGACGCAAAACGCTTAATTGCGCGGCTGCTGGAATTTCCAGGCCCCGAAGCCGAACTTTACAGATTTGAAAAACTATTTTTCCAGCTTATTATACACTGGAATTACAACATATAAAATAGGTTTTGAGTTTGGAAAAATCGGATTTTTCAGTTGTGCAAAAATAAGAGTTTTCAGCCTTGTAACAAAATTTTCAGCACTGTGAATAGTGTTTCCAGCAAGTGTTGAACTAAAATTTCATCTTGACAAACACGGAATTTCAGCTTCTAACACATGATTGAAGTAATAAAAAGTATCAAACATCATAATACATAACTTAAGCATCATTTGGACCTATTGCAAGCAAAATTTCAGCATGGTTTCAAGACATTCAAGGGCAAGATGCACATAATGTCACTATAAGCATATACCCAAATTTTCTTGTATTCCCTAAGAACCAAGATGGAAACCAACTTGTGGTTACCTCTTAAGGTCTAATGGGGAAGATATGAAGCTAATACTTTCATAAAAACCTAAGCTAACTCATGCCATAGGCAAGGTTTCTACCTTCTAGTGGTAGTGGTTGTTCTTGTAGTTTAAGGGTTGTATGGAAGTAAAAGGATGAAAGTGGCTGAAATTTGTGATGAAATTGACAAGAGATGAAGGCAAGAGAGTGTAAGAGGGAGAGTGCACGTTTTTTAGGGTGTGTGTGGTGATTTTTTTGTGTTTTCTTTTGCCTAATACTTCTTATAATTAGTAGTGTAACAAATAGCATTAAAATACTATTGTGTCATAATCTTCATCATTTCTTACTTTCCAACTAAGTGCCCAACTAACAAGCCTAATTGGGTTAAGTGGTAGTCTAGACTAATATGGGCCATACATGTATAACTACATCTAGAAGGGATTATACAAGTGTATGTACGCTTGTACATTGTCATCAATACTTGAGGGATGAAGACTTGAGGGTGATTTTCTACCAAGTATAAAACATTTTTATGTTTCTTACACCTTAAAAAACGTCCACCCTTAGTTCAAATCTGAAAATTTATAAGTTGTTTTCTTATTTTACATTTTTATGGAAGAAAACATCATTTAGGGGTAGAAAATGCAATTTTAGGCTTTCTTTAGGGTTTTTTTTTCAAAAATCTTCTAAACCTTATTACACAAAACCAAACATATATATATCTATATGTGTATACATATATTTTCATGAATTATATAGTTTATATGATGCTTAACTAGGACAAGAACTAATCCTAACTTATACATTTGCGAAAAACGAACATGAAACACAAAGTATTAACATTATGAAAACATATACCTATAAATATAAAATAAACACATGTAATTATATCTATACATAATGGGAGTGAGAATACGGGTCCTTACATCCTCCCCTCCTTAAAGGAATTTCGTCCCCGAAATTCGGCCCGATTAGTCAAAGAGATGTGGATAGTTGCTCATCATATCTTCTAATTTTTCCCACGTAGTTTCCTCGAGGTTATGATACTTCCACAAGACTCTGACTATGGGAATGGAGTGGTTTCTCAAGGTTCGTTCTCTTACTTCAAGGATGCGAACGGGTTCCTCTGCATATGTCAAGTCTTTATCAATTTCGAGGGAATCATGATTCACAACATGAGAGGGATCCGGATGATATTTCTTAAGCATCGACACATGAAATACGTCATGAACATCAGATAGACTTGAGGGTAACGCCAATTTATATGCTCCTTTTCCTACTTTTTCTAGAATTTCAAAAGGTCCAACGTATCGAGGTTTTAGTTTTCCTTTCTTCCCAAACCGAAAAATTCCTTTTCGTGGTGATACTTTTAAGAATACCGAATTTCCTACTTCAAATTCCAAATCCTTTCATCTCTTATCTGAGTAGCTTTTCTGACGACTTTGAGCGGCGGCCATTCGTTTTTGAATTGTTTCTATAGCTTCCGTAGTTTCTTGTACCAATTCAGGGCCTAGCAATTTCCTCTCACCAACCTCATCCCAACAATTTGGTGATCGACACTTTCGTCCATAAAGGGCCTCAAATGGAGCCATACCGATGGTGGATTGATAACTATTATTGTATGCGAATTCGGCTAATGCGAGATGACGATCCCAACTTCCTCCAAAATCGATGGTACAGGATCTAAGCATGTCTTCTAAGATTTGGATGGTTCTTTCAGATTGTCCATCGGTTTGTAGGTGGAAGGCCGTGCTAAAGTTTAACTTAGTGTCTAGCGCGCTTTGTAACCCTTGCCAAAACTTAGAAACAAAACGCGGATCTCTGTCTGAAACAATACTGATGGGGATACCATGTAATCGGACTATTTCTTGTTTATAAATTTCAGCCATCTTGTCCAAGGAACAAGTCTTTGAAAAAGCAATAAAATGGGCACTCTTAGTAAGTCTATCCACTACAACCCAAATCGCATCATGACCCTTGGAGGTTCGGGGTAGACCCATAACGAAATCCATGGTAATGTGTTCCCACTTCCATTCGGGAACAGGTAATGGTTGCAAGAGACCAAAGGGCTTCTGGTGATCGGCTTTTATCTGTTGACATGTCAAGCACTTGGATACAAATTCCGCCACTTCTCTTTTTATGCTAGTCCACCAATACTGTTTTCTAATGTCTTTGTACATCTTATTGATTTCCGGGTGGATTGTGTACCTTGATTTGTGACTGTCTTCCAATATTTCCCTTTTGAGATTGTTATCATCGGGGATACATAGCCTATTGTGAAATCTGAGGATCCCGTCATTGGACATGGCAAACTCGGCCCTTTGTCCGTTACCAACTTCTTCCATGATCATTTTAAATTTTTCATCCTTTTCTTGAGCTTCCTTGATTTTTTGTAATAATGCGGGTTGCGCTTGAACTGTGGAAAATAAAATTCCTAACTCTTTTTCCTTGGGATTCCACTCAGAAATATCCTTTAACAACTTCCATTCCTTAGTTGCCAAACAAGAGATGGTGGCTTTTCTACTTAATGCATCGGCAACTTTGTTAACTTTTCCCGGATGGTATTGAATATTAAAGTTATAGTCGATAATCATCTCCATCCATCTCCTTTGTCTCATGTTTAATTCCTTTTGTGAAAATAAGTATTTCAAGCTCTTATGGTCCGTGAATACCTCGAAAGCTGTCCCATACAAATAATGCCTCCATTTCTTGAGTGCAAACACAATAGCAGCTAATTCGAGGTCATGAGTAGGGTAGTTTTCCTCATATGGTTTTAATTTTCGTGAAGCGTAGGCTACTACCTTGCCATCTTGCATTAATACACAACCCAATCCTTCTTTAGAGGCATCAGTGTATACTTGAAATCCGTCATTCCCATTAGGTAATACTAACACAGGAGCGGCGACTAAGCACTTCTTCAGTTTCTGAAAACTAGTCTCACAGTGTTGGTCCCAAACAAACTTGACCTTAGCCTGGGTTAACCTAGTTAGTGGTCGAGCAATTTTTGAAAACCCTTCAATAAATCTTCGGTAGTACCCGGCAAGTCCTAGAAAGCTTCGAACTTCAGTGACGGTAGAAGGTTGTTTCCACTCCACAACGGCCTTTACCTTTTCCGGATCTACTGATAATACGAGGGGCCTAATCAAAAACATGTACTCATGAGAAGATTATGGCAATTCGGCATAAAGCAAAGAACAAGATAGATTCTACCCTTTAAACCCGAAACCCTCTTGTACTCAAGAAGAAGACTTAAAAGGATTTAATCAAGAAAAGATCAACACTTACAAGTACTCTTGAAGAATAAATCAGATTCTTGTTGCAATGGAGATTGTAGAGCTCACAATTCCTATGCTAGGGTTCATGAACAAGTTTTCATGAAGAACATGAAACTCACGTTTTTTACTCTTATTCAATCAAAGAAATCTGATTTCCAAAGGTCTAAAGAAGGTATTTATACCTTAGACAAAGCCTAACCCTAAACTAAACCCATTAGTCCAAATCCTATAAGGATTAGGCTTTAAGTGAAGCCCAAATAATCAAAGCCTATTAAGTCATGTGTTTAAAAATCCAAACACAAGCTATTACAAATAATTAAAGCCCAAATAATCTTAACCCCAATTAAACAGCCCCTTCATCCATAGAACACGCCTCAAGCATATGGAGTAGCTTAGGTGTGCCTTCAAGCCCAATTGCACACTTAGTGAATTCATGCTCTTGCAACTCAAGTGTAACTTGGTCTTGTACATATGAGTTCATGGCTGTCCCAAAAACCTTAGCCCGTGCCCTTGTGATTGGCCCACTAGGAAGAGCCAATGGATCCTTCTTGTTGCCTCTTGCTTCGGCCTTGACACAATTGGAGCTCCCTTGATCCGCATCAACTGAGACTCCCTCTTTGGATATGATATGACCAAGAAAGGATACTTTTTCTAACCAAAATTCGCACTTGCTAAATTTTGCATAAAGCTGTTGGTCCCTTAGAGTTTGCAGAACTATGCGCAAATGTTTCTCATGCTCCGTTTTGGTCTTTGAGTATACCAAGATGTCGTCTATAAAGATTACAACGAACCGATCCAAGTAAGGTTGGAATACTCGATTCATCAAGTCCATGAATATAGCAGGTGCATTGGTTAGTCCAAAAGGCATTACTACGAATTCATAATGTCCATAGCGACTATTAAGGGCTGTTTTGGCTATGTCTTTTTCTTGGATTCGGACTTGGTAATATCCTGATTTCAAGTCTAACTTAGAGTACACGGAAGCTCCTTGCAGTTGGTCAAATAACTCTTCAATGTTCGGTAGTGGATATTTGTTTTTAACGGTAACTTGGTTTAGAGATCGATAGTCAATGCAAAGTCGCAAGGTACTGTCCTTCTTTTTGACAAATAAAACTGGGCCTCCCCATGGTGAAGAACTAGGCCGAATAAATCCCTGATCAAGTAATTCTTGTAATTGAGTCTTAAGTTCCTTTAATTCGGCGGGGGCCATTCTGTATGCGGTTTTGGAAATCGGGGCTGTTCCTGGTACTAGGTCAATGGTAAATTCAATTTCCCTATGTGGAGGTAGTCCGGGTAGATCATTGGGAAACACATCTACAAATTCGTTTACCACCGGAACATCCTCAATTTTCTTTTTATCCTCTTGTTTATTCAATACATATGCTAAAAATGCATCATTTCCTTTTCGAAGTAGTCGATGAGCTTTCATGGCAGAAATAATTGGTATGGAAGGGGAGAATTTATTTCCTCTTATTTCAACTACAGGTTGATCTGGCATACATAATCGCACTATCTTATGGTGACAATCTATTTGGGCATAGTGAGATGCTAGCCAGTCCATTCCTAATATCACATCGAATTCGTTTATAGGCAATAAAACTAAGTCAGCCCTCATGGATTTTCCGCCAACTACTAGCTCACAATTCTTATATACCAAATCAGTTTTCCATGAGGTTCCCATAGGTGTGCTTACTTCTAATTCATAAGGCAAAACTTCAGGTTCAAGCATTAAACTAGAAACAAAATTACGTGATATATAAGAATGCGTTGAACCAGGATCTATCAAAACTTTAGCTAAGTGTTGGTAAACCGGAAGTGTACCTTCCACCACTGTTGGTTCGGATGTCCTTTCTTGATTAATGGCAAACACCTTGCCTTGCACTCGTGGTTTTTCCCCACGCTTCCCATTCTCCTTGGCAACTCGTTCCCGTGAACGTCCCATTTGCGGGCAATCCCTGATGAAATGCTCACTACTTCCGCACCGGTTACATTTCCTTGCCTTAATCCAACACTGACTCTCAGTGTGATTTGGTTTTCCACAGTAGGTACATGAAATGTTCCGTTGGGGTAGGGGGGTGTTAAGATTCATCCGGGGTCCTGAAATATTAGTCTTAGCAACCTTATTGCTTCCTCCGAAGTTTCTCCCGGCTTGGCTCCCTAAAGGGGATGGTCTCACAAATTGCCCACGTTTAACCTTTAACTGCTCGATAGTGCTCTCTACTTTCAGGGCGGTTTCCACTGCCGCCGTATACGTTTGCACCTGTACCGGTGCCATCTTGTCTTGTATCTCCATCCTTAAACCACCAATGAATTTCCATATTTTTCTTTCTTCACTTTCAACGAAATAAGGGGCAAACCTGGCTAACCGGGTAAACATTGCCTCATATCGGGCCACACTTAACTCTCGTTGTTCTAAGTTTAAAAATTCTCTTTCTCGTTTTTCTTGTATAACCCGAGGAACATACTGCTTGTTGAATTCTTGGACAAAATTCGCCCACGTAAGCGGAACCCTTGTTTCTTCCCACTTTTGAGTAACACGTTTCCACCAATGATGCGGATCAAGGGAGCTCCAATTGTGTCAAGGCCGAAGCAAGAGGCAACAAGAAGGATCCATTGGCTCTTCCTAGTGGGCCAATCACAAGGGCACGGGCTAAGGTTTTTGGAACAGCCATGAACTCATATGTACAAGACCAAGTTACACTTGAGTTGCAAGAGCATGAATTCACTAAGTGTGCAATTTGGCTTGAAGGCACACCTAAGCTACTCCATATGCTTGAGGCGTGTTCTATGGATGAAGGGGCTGTTTAATTGGGGTTAAGATTATTTGGGCTTTAATTATTTGTAATAGCTTGTGTTTGGATTTTTAAACACATGACTTAATAGGCTTTGATTATTTGGGCTTCACTTAAAGCCTAATCCTTATAGGATTTGGACTAATGGGTTTAGTTTAGGGTTAGGCTTTGTCTAAGGTATAAATACCTTCTTTAAACCTTTGGAAATCGGATTTCTTTGATTGAATAAGAGTAAAAAACGTGAGTTTCATGTTCTTCATGAAAACTTGTTCATGAACCCTAGCATAGGAATTGTGAGCTCTACAATATCCATTGCAACAAGAATCTGATTTATTCTTCAAGAGTACTTGTAAGTGTTGATCTTTTCTTGATTAAATCCTTTTAAGTCTTCTTCTTGAGTACAAGAGGGTTGCGGGTTTAAAGGGTAGAATCTATCTTGTTCTTTGCTTTATGCCGAATTGCCATAATCTTCTCATGAGTACATGTTTTTGATTAGGCCCCTCGTATTATTTGGTATCAGAGCTTTGGCTAGATAAATTCTTATTTATCTTAGATTCTAGGTTTGAGTTTCTGAATTCCTTGAACTCTTTTATGCGTGGTGCCACCTTCTTGATTGTTATTGTTGCTGAATTTGCATGATTGTGTGATCTTGATTGTTCTTGCTTGATTCTTGATTCTAAAACATCATCCTTGATCCGAATTTGTGTTTTCTTGAAACTTCTTGGTCGTTTCTGTCATCCATAAGGGCTGGTTGTTCTTATTTCAAGAATTTTCAAGAAACGCTTTCTTGAAACCAAGATTGAGGATCTTGATAATTTGTCTTGTCCCATTGGATTGTTCACCATTGAAACTATCAATTGAGATTCTGATCTTATAAAAAAAAAAAAAAAAAGGAGGAAAAAAAAAACGAAGAAAAAAAAAAAAAAAAAAATTCAAAATTGATCTTGATTGAGTGGTGAAATTCTAAAATTTTGCGTTAGTGTCGTTCTTGAATTAAAATTCTGCCTTTGCTTCAATTCCTTGAAAGACTCCACTTTTCAAGCCTTATTTGGTGGAATTGCATGTGACTACAACTAATTCATTGAGCAACTCCTCTTGTCATACCTTATTTGGGAGAAATAGCATGTGCACAAATTTGATTGCATGAGAACAAGGACCACACCAAATTCTCTTGACATTTTCTTGCAATCAAAATTCGTGTCTTTCCTTGTAAAGGGGCTGAATTCATTAATCTTTTAGTTTCCCCTTCTTGGCAGCCCTATTACACTCTCACACACACTTGTGCTTGTTTAGTACTTAACAATCAATTAAATTGGCACTACTGGTGATTCGGCTACCGTTGACTTCCTTATTGAAAATTCTGATTTTGGTATTCTTGTTTGCTTCCTTTGTTGGGGTAGAAATAACTTAGGTTCTTATTTAGTTCGCTTTGTCTCTTGTGACCAGAATTGTCTCTTTTTGATTCTAGTTATTTAATTTCTTGTTTTGAGCTACCTTTTTGCCTCTTTGACATTACTAGGGTGTTAATTGCTTGTGTCTACACTCTAGATTGATATTATCAAGTGGTGCATTGCCTTGTTCTTGCACTACCGTTCCGTTTGTTTTAAGTCTTCTTTCTAGTTTTTGTTCTTGCTTAATTTTCCTTGTTAGGTTTTATTCTTGTCTTCCAAGCTCTTCTTGTTTTCTTGTGACATTTGTTGGATTCTGAAGTGCAATTGAGACGTGTGGAGGAGTGGTAAAAGGCTGGAGTGAGACCCTACACCTTTTGGGAGAGAAAAGCCAAGTTTTAAAGAGAGAAACACGTAAGGGAGTGAGTGACTAACAATCTGCCTATAGTGTTCGATCTTTTGTTTTACAGCAATGTCTAGTTCATCTAAAGAAGGAGATGAACGGGCTTTCAAGGTTGACGACCCTCAAATGCAATTCATTCTAGAAGCATTTAAAGGGCAGTTTCTTCATTTGAACAAGACTCTAGAGGCCATGAATGACAAGTTGGAGAGACATGACCAAGAGTTGAAGGGAAGAAGTTCTCAATCTCATCAAGCAACTACAACAAAGAGAGGGCATACACCATTTGCTCATACCAACAAAAATTTGCAAGATGAGTTTGATAATGAAGATGAGTGGCCTAGTGAGACTTTACAATTGGAGGCAAGGCAGACTTGAGCGTGGAAGAGGTAAGGGAAGGTTTGGAGGTCGAAGTACTAGAAATCCAGCCTATGAAGAAGAGGAAGACGAAGTGGCAGTTGACAAGGTAGATGGGAATTTGGGCAACATCAAGCTCAAAATTCCACCTTTCAAAGGCCGAAACAATGCAGAAGAATACTTGGAGTGGGAAAGAAAGGTTGAGATGATCTTTGAGTGCAATAGATATTCAGAAGAGAAGAAGGTGAAGATTGCTGCAGTTGAGTTCACTGATTATACTCTATATTGGTGGGATCAACTCAACTTGAGTAGAAGAAAGGTGGGGAGACGCCCCATTAGCAATTGGGACGACATGAAGGAGGCAATGAGGAAGCGTTTTGTACCTTCCCACTATTTTAGAGAGTTACATCAGAAATTGCACAGGCTGGTGCAAGGGGCTAAGTCAGTTGAAGACTACCACAGAGATATGGAGATGTGCATGGTTAGAGCTAACATTGTAGAAGATGAGGAGGTAACCATGGCTCGGTTTTTGAGTGGTTTGAACAAGGAAATAGCTGATGTGATTGAGCTCTACAAGTATGATTCTATGGAAGACATGCTTAACATGGCCATGAAGATAGAGAAGCAGAAGAAGAGCAAGAGCTCCAACAAGTTTGCAAGCAACACCAGCAACTCTTGGGGTTCTAAATGGCCTACAAAGGAGGAGAAAAAGGAGTTTCAAAACCCTAAATCAAATGGGACAGATTCGGGCCTCAAGGCTAAAGACTCCAATTCAGGCTCCAATTCAAGAGGTTCTAGCTCAACTACACCTAGTAGGGACATCAAGTGCTTCAAGTGCTTGGGCAAGGGTCATATCGCCTCTCAATGTCCCAATAAGAGAGTCATAGTGGTTCGGAATGGTTATGTATATTCAGAATCTGAAGGCGAGGAAGAGATGCCCTACTTAGAATATTGTGGTGACAGTGAGGGTGAAGAAGAGGAGCAAGAAGTTGTGGTAGCACCTGAGGTTGGATCTTCTTTGGTTGCCAGGCGTGTGTTGAGTATGCAGTTGCAAGAGGAGAGCTTAGAACAGAGGGCAAACATTTTTCACACGAGGTGCTTGGTGGGAGGCAAGGTTTGCACACTTATAATTGACAGTGGAAGTTGTACAAATGTGGCAAGCCTTAGTATGGTGAGTAAATTGGGGTTAAAATGTGAGAAACACCCTAGGCCATACAAGCTTCAATGGTTTAATGACATGGGCAGTGTTAGGGTGAACAAGCAGGTTGTAGTCTCTTTCTCAATTGGACCATATAAGGATGAGGTGACTTGTGATGTGGTTCCAATGCAAGCTGGCCATATTTTGCTTGGGAGGCCGTGGCAGTTCGATAGGAAAGTGCACCATGATGGTTACCTCAACCGATTCTCATTCTCCCATGAAGGAAGGCGCGTAACTCTTACTCCATTGACACCTAGTGAGGTCTATTTAGACCAAAAGAAGCTTATGGAGAGAGAGGGGCAGAATTTGGGAAGTGAGGAGAAAGAGAAAGAAAGTGAAAAAAAAAGAGGGAAAAGAGGCCAAACAAAAGAGTAAACAAGTAAATGGCCTAGTGGTGAGAGAAAAGAAGAGTGAGGGAAGAAATAAACAAACACTTTTTGTGAGAGAAAGAGAGATCAGGGGTGCAATTAGTGAGGGTAAACCGATCTTGATGATTCGGTTTAAAGAGTCTTATTTTTCTTTGACTGACTTTGACACTTGTATTCTCCCTTCTAGTTTTGTTTCTTTATTGCAGGAGTTTCTGATGTTTTTCCAGAAGAGATGCCGAGTGGTCTACCACCATTGAGGGGAATAGAGCATCAGATAGACTTCCTTCCTTGAGCAACAATCCCAAACCATCCAGCATATAGGAGCAACCCCATGGAGACTAAGGAGTTGCAAAGACAAGTTGATGAGCTACTGGAGAAGGGATTTGTGAGGGAGAGTATGAGCCCATGTGCAGTTCCAGTCCTTTTGGTACCTAAGAAGGATGGGACATGGAGGATGTGTGTTGATTGCAGAGCAGTCAACAAAATCACTGTAAAGTATCGACATCCCATTTCTAGGTTAGATGACATGTTAGATGAACTACATGGTGCTAAATATTTCTCTAAAATTGATCTAATGAGTGGGTATCATCAAATTAGAATGAAACCTGGGGATGAATGGAAAGCTGCATTTAAAACTAAGTATGGCTTGTATGAATGGATGGTTATGCCTTTTGGGCTAACTAATGCACCTAGCACATTTATGAGGTTAATGAACCATGTTTTGCGTGCCTACTTAGGGAAATTTGTAGTTGTGTATTTTGATGATATCCTTATCTACAGCAAGTCTATTGATGACCACATTGAGCATGTTAGGCTAGTTTTACAAGTTTTGAGACAAGAACAATTGTATGCTAAGCTTAAAAAGTGCACATTTTGCATAGATAGACTTGTATTTCTTGGTTTTATTGTGAGTTCGCAAGGTATTGAAGTGGATGAAGAAAAAGTCAAGGCCATAAAGGAATGGCCCACGCCTAAAACTATATCTGAGGTAAGAAGCTTTCACGGTTTAGCTGGGTTCTACAGGCGGTTTGTGAAGGACTTTTCTACCATAGCTGCGCCTCTCACAGAGATAGTGAAGAAAGAAGTTGGGTTCAAGTGGGGAGAAGCCCAACAGAAAGCGTTTGGTACTTTAAAGAATAAATTGTGTTCAGCTCCTATTCTTGTTTTGCCTAACTTTGATAAAACTTTTGAGATTGAATGTGATGCTTCTGGTGTAGGTATTGGGGCTGTTTTGATGCAAGAGAAGAAACCAATAGCATACTTTAGTGAAAAGTTGAACGGAGCTCAAATCAACTACTCTACATATGACAAAGAGCTTTATGCCCTTGTTAGAGCCTTGGACGTGTGGCAGCACTATTTGATGCCCAAGGAATTTGTAATTCACACGGATCATGAATCATTGAAGCATTTAAAAGGGCAAGGTAAGCTTAACAAGAGACATGGTAAGTGGGTTGAATTTATAGAGCAGTTTCCGTATGTGATTCAATATAAGCACGGGAAAGAGAATGTCGTGGCAGATGCATTATCCCGAAGGTATGCCTTGATCTCTACTCTTAGTTCTAAGTTGTTGGGTTTTGAGCATATCAAAGAATTATATGTGAATGATTCTGATTTTGGGAATGTTTATGTTGCTTGTGAACATGGAGCATTTGACAAGTTTTATAGACATGATGGCTTTTTGTTTAGGGGAAATAAACTTTGTCTACCTAAATGTTCTATGCGCAACCTGCTAGTGTTGGAATCACATTGTGGGGGTCTAATGGGGCATTTTGGTGTGCATAAGACTTATGACATGTTGAATGAACATTTTTATTGGCCACATATGAGAAAAGATGTTGAGAAAGTTTGCTCTTCATGTATTGCATGTAAACAGGCCAAGTCTAAGTCTATGCCACATGGTCTTTGCCTTTACCTGTGCCTAGTTCGCCTTGGACTGATATTTCCATGGATTTTGTGCTTGGATTGCCTAGGACTAGGCGTAGGAGAGATTCTATATATGTTGTTGTTGATAGGTTTAGCAAGATGGCACACTTTATTGCATGTCATAAGACTGATGATGCAACTAACATAGCTGATTTGTTCTTTAGAGAGGTGGTGCGTTTACATGGGGTGCCACGCACCATTGTTTCCGATAGGGATACTAAGTTCCTTTCACATTTTTGGCGTGATTGGGAACTAAATTGCTTTATTCTACTACTTGCCATCCACAAACAGATGGACAAACTGAGGTTGTGAATAGGACTTTGGGAACCTTATTGCGTGCAATTGTTGGTAAGAATTTAAAAACTTGGGAAGATTGTTTGCCATTTATTGAGTTTGCATATAATAGGAGCATTCATTCTTCTACCGGCTTTTCACCTTTTGAGATTGTATATGGCTTTAACCCTTTAACTGTGCTGGATTTATGTCCTTTGCCTTTAACTGAGCTTGTGAGTTTAGATGGACAAAAGAAGGCAGATTTGGTGAAGTCATTACATGAGAAAGCCCGCACCAACATTGAGAAGAAGAACCATCTTTATGCTGACAAGGCAAATAAAGGAAGGAGGTGGATTGTCTTTGCACCGGGTGATTGGGTTTGGGTTCACTTTAGAAAGGAGAGATTCCCAAACCAAAGGAAAAGCAAGTTGGATGCACGTGGTGATGGCCCATTCCAAGTTTTGGAGCGCATTAACGACAATGCCTACAAGATTGATCTACCAGGTGAGTATGGCATTTCTGCAACATTTAATGTTTCTGATCTTTCTCCTTTTGATGTGGATTCAGATTTGAGGACAAATCTTTTTGAGGAAGGAGGGAATGATGCGGATCAAGGGAGCTCCAATTGTGTCAAGGCTGAAGCAAGAGGCAACAAGAAGGATCCATTGGCTCTTCCTAGTGGGCCAATCACAAGGGCACGGGCTAAGGTTTTTGGGACAGCCATGAACTCATATGTACAAGACCAAGTTACACTTGAGTTGCAAGAGTATGAATTCACTAAGTGTGCAATTTGGCTTGAAGGCACACCTAAGCTACTCCATATGCTTGAGGCGTGTTCTATGGATGAAGGGGCTGTTTAATTGGGGTTAAGATTATTTGGGCTTTAATTATTTGTAATAGCTTGTGTTTGGATTTTTAAACACATGACTTAATAGGCTTTGATTATTTGGGCTTCACTTAAAGCCTAATCCTTATAGGATTTGGACTAATGGGTTTAGTTTAGGGTTAGGCTTTGGCTAAGGTATAAATACCTTCTTTAAACCTTTGGAAATCGGATTTCTTTGATTGAATAAGAGTAAAAAACGTGAGTTTCATGTTCTTCATGAAAACTTGTTCATGAACCCTAGCATAGGAATTGTGAGCTCTACAATCTCCATTGCAACAAGAATCTGATTTATTCTTCAAGAGTACTTGTAAGTGTTGATCTTTTCTTGATTAAGTCCTTTTAAGTCTTCTTCTTGAGTACAAGAGGGTTGCGGGTTTAAAGGGTAGAATCTATCTTGTTCTTTGCTTTATGCCGAATTGCCATAATCTTCTCATGAGTACATGTTTTTGATTAGGCCCCTCGTATTAACCAATGTCGTGCGTCTTCTTCCAACCGGAATGCAGCCAAAGTGACCTTCCGTTCTTCTTCGCAGTCCATGACTTCAAAAATTTTCTCGATAGCTTCTAGCCAATTAGTGGCTTTGACGTCGTCCGGTTCTCCTTTGAAACTCGGAGGTCCTAACTTAAGAAAGTTAGCAATGGCATCGTTAGTCGTTTTTGTGTGATTGTGATTATTATTATGCTGATTTTCAAGAATCGTAGTGATTCTCTCAACGATAGCCGTAAGTTGACCCTCCGGATTCCCGTTATTACCGCGTGTTCGTCTATTCGACATCTACATCATAAAAATTCAGTTTAGTAATATAAACAAAACCCATTTATTTCTATTTACAGAAGACTTACACAACCTATCTACATAGAAGTTACTCATATGGCAAATGCAAAAACATACACGGCAAACGCAAAACATACATCCTACCAAACTTTACACGAGCACCGATTACACTAGACAACCACTACGGTGCTCTCAAGACACTTAATTTACTCAAGCTCATAGGGAGCATGGCTAGTACCCTCTCCGGAGTTTATAACCACTAACTCCGGGGGTGGCTTAGGAATTAAATTCTCTTCGATGATTCCAACAAGTTTCCTACTCATGCTATACAAAAGCTCGAGCACACTTTGGTAATGCTGATGTGTTTGGTAGATGTGATTCTGGGCTCCCTCCAAACTAAGACGGGTGTGGTAAAGATCCTCCTGAAGCTTTTCATAGTTTTCTTCCAGCAACCTTAGTTCTACTAAAAGTTCATCAACTTGGGGCGGGCGCACTCGGACGGAGGACACTCGGGCAGCCCCGCACGGATAGCGCGACCTACGGTTAGAGGATTCTGCGGAATAGGCCATCTGCTACACAACAAGTTCAAACATTAGACAATTCATAATCAAAATTCCTAACGTCCCAAAAACCGTGCTCTGATACCACCTGTGATGACCCGAAACTTCTAGCTAATTATGAAAATACCCGATTTATAATTTTTGCACAAACATGCCACTTTTTCAAAACAATAGTAAAACCAACCCATACTTTAATTCGAAAATCCAAAAGTACACATAAGTTTTATTATTCAATGATCGTGACTACAAAATAACCTCGATCCTATAACATGCATAACTAGCCAAATGCTTCGAACCGCCTTCCTATGTCTCCTTCGCTAGCGACTCCGTTCGTCTCAAGATCGGCTAAAACATTACATGAAACACGTCAACAACACGTTGAGTAGAAACTTTGCATATAACATAAGGTGATCGTGTGAGGTTTGTACACCATATCACAGAAATTTATGAACATAAATCACATAATTTCACATTTGATTTCTTCCACCTCGACGGGTGGCTACCTTATCACTTCGTGCCGATTTTTCCAACCAAACACTCCAATTCCCTACCAATCACTCCGGTGGTCATATCCCGGGCATATGCCGATTTTCCTACGACCCACTTCAGTACATAGACACTCCGTCCATGCAAGGAGGGATTAGGCAATGATGGACTGTCGAGAACTAATTTAAGACCGGCAAGCCCGACGCCGCCCGGCCGAACTCGACCACATCCACCCCTATTCACATTGGGGCCCAACATGCACACATAAACTTCATGTATAACACATAGTTTTACAAAATTTCAGTATGAACACATATTTCAACCTTTATGAACTGAAAATTCGCAGTCTGCAAATATTTGCGACGAGCAGAAAATTTCAGTTTGCAAGTATGGAATTTCTAGCCTAAAACCTGCTGGGATTTCACAAATATGTTTCTAATATTGTAAAATAAAGTTTTGGTTGATAAATTTCGAGTTTTCAGCTTACGAGACTTGGAATTTTCAGACTGCGACGCAAAACGCTTAATTGCGCGGCTGCTGGAATTTCCAGGCCCCGAAGCCGAACTTTACAGATTTGAAAAACTGTTTTTCCAGCTTATTATACACTGGAATTACAACATATAAAACAGGTTTTGAGTTTGGAAAAATCTGATTTTTCAGTTGTGCAAAAATAAGAGTTTTCAGCCTTGTAACAAAATTTTCAGCACTGTGAATAGTGTTTCCAACAAGTGTTGAACTAAAATTTCATCTTGACAAACACGAAATTTCAGCTTCTAACACATGATTGAAGTAATAAAAAGTATCAAACATCATAATACATAACTTAAGCATCATTTGGACCTATTGCAAGCAAAATTTCAGCATGGTTTCAAGACATTCAAGGGCAAGATGCACATAAATGTCACTATAAGCATATACCCAAATTTTCTTGTATTCCCTAAGAACCAAGATGGAAACCAACTTGTGGTTACCTCTTAAGGTCTAATGGGGAAGATATGAAGCTAATACTTTCATAAAACCTAAGCTAACTCATGCCATAGGCAAGGTTTCTACCTTCTAGTAGTAGTGGTTGTTCTTGTAGTTTAAGGTTGTATGGAAGAAAAGGATGAAAGTGGCTGAAATTTGTGATGAAATTGACAAGAGATGAAGGCAAGAGAGTGTAAGAGGGAGAGTGCACGTTTTTTAGGGTGTGTGTGGTGATTTTTTTTTTGTGTTTTCTTTTGCTAATACTTCCTTATAATTAGTAGTGTAACAAATAGCATTAAAATACTATTGTGTCTTAATCTTCATCATTCTTACTTTCCAACTAAGTGCCAACTAACAAGACTAATTGGGTAAGTGGTAGTCTAGACTAATATGGGCATACATGTATAACTACATATAGAAGGGATTATACAAGTGTATGTACACTCTGTAATTGTCATCAATACTTGAGGGATGAAGACCTTGAGGGTGATTTTATACCAAGTATAAACACATTTTTATGTTTCTTACACCTTTAAAAAACGTCCACCCTTAGTTCAAATCTGAAAATTTATAAGTTGTTTTTCCTTATTTTACAATTTTTATGGAAGGACAACATCATTTATGGGTTAGAACATGCAATTTTAGGCTTTCTCTTTAGGGTTTTTTTTTTTCAAAATCTTCTAAACCTTATTACACAAAACCAAACATATCTATATCTATATGTGTATACATCTATTTTCATGAATTATATAGTTTATATGATGCTTAACTAGGACAAGAACTAATCCTAACTTATACATTTGCGAAAAACGAACATGAAACACAAAGTATTAACATTATGAAAACATATACCTATAAATATAAAATAAACACATGTAATTATATCTATACATAATGGGAGTGAGAATACGGTCCTTACATTATAAGAACCGATTTTATATCGTTGCTAGACCACAAAATCGGGATGTCACAATGTGTTGCGGGGAAGATAAGGGATAGGATAAGATAGGATGAAGAAAGGATAGAAGATAGATAGATACGATAAGATAAGAAACAAAAAAATCTGATCTGATTTATTGTCCTAATATAAAAATCTGAAATCATATCTTTATTAAAATTCAAATTTGTATTTATTTATGGTTGTAAATATCGAAAATTAGAGTTTTAGGGCATAAAATTAGGGTTTTAAGGCCTAGAATTCGAAAATTCATAATAATTTAGAAAAATTCCAAAATGATGAATTTATAAATCTGAATCTTATGGTATTTTCCCAGAAATTAGAAAATGTTTTTAACTATACTTTTCGAAAATGCAATTTAGGACATAAGATTTCAAATTGTGTTAGAATGTCAAATTCATTTTAAAATTTTGGAAAATCATGTAATACCACCTCACATAATTCCCATATAAAAGAAGGATTATACAAAACATGAAATATTAGTAAGCATGCATGTTATATTATAAGAACCGATTTTTATATCGTTGCTTATAGACCACAAATCGGGATGTCACAATGGTGTTGCGTAAGAACCACCTCATTAGATGATCACTGGCCTCGTCATCTGTTTCTTGCATGCGATCACGCCCCTCCATTGTTCATTCCCATCTTCTTTGGTTCTTTGATTCTCCTCTCGATTTTTCTTCCAAGTATGCACTCTCCTCCTCTTGATCTTTGGGAACAAAGGGCAGGTCGTGTCCCCAAGTTTCCCATCCCGCATCTATATATTCTCAAGGTCTTGATTTCGCTCCTCACGACCCCTCCATTCTCTGCAGCCCCTTTCGCTTGGGTAATGGATTTTGTGGGCGGATCTTGCTTATCAAGATTCTCCAAATCCTCGTCCTCATCAATCCCAAGAGGTCAGCACTCATCTTTCGCAAGATCTTGATTGTGCTCCTCAAGACTCCCCTCCATTCTTGCAGCCCCTTGCGCTTGGGTAGTGGATTTTTTTCGGCGGATCTTGCTTCTTAAGATTCTCCAATCCTCGCCCCTCCTCAATCCCAAGATGTTCAGCATCATAGCAACTTGTTGTGGTATTATCTCCGCTTGTCCGAGGTGTCTTCAGAGTCATTGTGAATCTCGTTCAAGGTTTTACCCGAATCCTCTTCTTCCGACTCCTCATCCACTAAAGCAAGAAACTTGTTGTTCAAGATGTGAACCATGTGCTCGTGTTCTTGCTGCCCCAACTCCAAAGAATTCTCAAGCAATACCCCTTTCCCTATCCTTCTTGGACAAGGATTTCACCTCCCTCCATTCCTTGTCCATGGCAGCAGAAACTTTAGGGTACCCCTTAAATTTTGATCGGTTTTGCGCAGTTCTTGACCCCGTTTTAAGCTTTCTTGGAGGGTTTTGGTCATATCAAGATCATCTTGACGTCCACCAGGCAGGTTCTTGTTAATATCAAGATCCTCTTAATGTCCACCAGGCGGATTCTTGATAATATCAAGATCATCTTGATGTCCACCAAGCGGATTCTTGCTAGTTCCAACCGTTCTTGATCCCTTTGACCCCTTGCCCTTCGTTTTTCAGCCAACTTTTCTCTCAAATCCCCTTTGAACTTGTCCGTCAAGTTAGGGTTTTCCATGGCATCATCCCCATACCTTCAAAGGATGGAAACACTCACGAATTGTATGTCCTCTACGGCGACAACGACGGCAATATTGTGGCAGTCCCTCACATTCTATCGGCTGTTGATAAATCCGATCACCATCTTTCACCCTAACAACCTTCTTGACGGGCTGTGTAACATCGATCTCAACACAAACCCTAGTAACTCTAGGCCTGAAAACATCCGCCGTTGCTTCATCAACCCGAACAGGTGTGCCAATACACTTGGCAATCGTATATATACCTTGAACCGGGATCAAGTGCATCGGAAGGTGATGAATCTTGAACCAAACTGGACATATAGGCGACTCAATAGTGGGATCAAAGTCCGGATCCCACTTGAAAACCGCATAGGGTATCTGTTGAAGTGCCAAAGTTCACGCATGAAAACCCTAGCGTAGTCGTCATGGTCATAGAGATGGATATATAAGTGCACATCATCGAAGAAGAAGAGGCGAAATCGTTTCTTTAGCTTCATCTTTCCGAAAATAAATCGGAGAGCGTTGAGGGAAGGGTGGCCGTGTGAAAACTTGCCAATCAAACAAAACTGAAACGGCTCACAAAGTTTCTTCCCATCTGAATGTGTAAAGACGGCAGCAGGTTCGCGATTGAAATCTGCCACAACACCAACGGGGGTGAAAGTTGTAAGGTCGAAATTCTTCTTGCGTTCTCTAGCATCCGGCAAGAAGGGGTCAGCCGGGGTAGCTCCGACTGCCGCTGCATAGGATCGACCAAGGTGAGGCAGGGCACGACCGTCGCCACCGCAGTCCGGTGGCTTAGAGTCGCCCATAGGGCGTCGGACTTCTAGGGTTAGGGTTTAGGCGAGAGTTTGAGGTAGAGAGAATTTTTTGGCGTGAGTATCTTAACTCAAACATGGGTGTGAAAAATGAGTTGGGCATGATAGATGAGTTAGCGGATGGAATTCCATGCCAAATCTGTGTGTGTTGCGATGTGAAAGCCTAAAACGATGAAAACAAAGTGTCATAGCGTGTTCCAAGCAGACTAAAACAACCATTTAAGGGCAATTTAACATCGTTTAAACGAGAATTAAGGCTAATCTTGCTTTGTTTCTCCTATTTTGCGGGCAATAGAGCGCCAAAGATAAGTTAATGGATGGAATTCCCAACAAAAACCATTTGTTGTGGGTAGTAAAACATCAAATGATAAAAATGGCACCAGTTCAACAATATTTGAGTATTATAAGGTTGTAAACAGACTAAAATATCCATTTTAAGAGCTCACTAACGTAGTTTAAGCGTGAATTAAGGCCAATCTTGCTTTGTTTCACACTTTTCGCGGCTAAAAGTGTAAGATAAATGAGTTAATGGATGGAATTCCATGCAAAAATGATGTTAAAGCCGAAAATGATGAAAAACAGCACGAGTTAGACCACGCATTAATGTTATAGCGGGTTGCAACCTGACTAAAAAGAACCATTTTAAGAGCACATTAACGTTGTTTTAGCGTGAAGTAAGGCTAATCTAGCTTCATTTCACCCTTTTTTTTGCAGCAAATAGAGCGTGACAAATATGGTAATGGATGGAATTCCCCAACTAAATCCATACGTTATGGGTAGTTAAAGCATCAAATAATAAAAAAAACACGACTTGAATCACATTTATGTGTTATAAGGTTGCAAATAGACTAAAACAACCATTTTAAGAACTCACTAATGTAGTTTAAGCGTTAATTGAGGCTAACCTTGTTTTGTTTCACCCTTTTTGGGCAAACACAACATGAAAAATAAATTAATGGATGGAATTCGCACAAAATCCATCTATTATGGGTACTAAAACATCAAATGAGATAAATAAGTACGAGTTAAACCATATTTGAGTGTTATAAGGTTCCAAACAGACTAAAACGACCATTTTAGGATCTCACTAACGTTTTATGTAACGACGGCCCTTTAGCTAATTTATTAAAACATAGCCAACTAAAACATGAAACTATACTTATTTTATTGAAAATATATCAGAGTAGTGCGCAAAATACATAGTAATACAAAAGTTATAACCTCACAGCCTCTCAAAATACAAAATATCGGCCTCTCCAAAATACAAAATATCAAGCTTAATTCCGACTAGCAAAAGGCGCCGAACCGTTCCTCGCTATCATCCTTAGTAACTCCCACCTCCTTTTCGGCTAAATTATCATATAGAGAAATGATCAACATACACGTTGAGTAGGAATTTTCACTTAATAACATAAGGTGCTCGTGTGTATAACAGATGCACATAATTACATAATATTTCACATAATATCTCACATAATATTTCACATAACATTACCTTTCGAGTCAGCTATTGGTGACTCCCTTATATCTCCCATAAAACATATTCCAACCGTTCACATCGTTAACCCCAATATTCCATCCGTCCACATCAATTCCATCCATTCACATCGGTGGCTATGTCTCGAGACTATGCCAATTCCCTACAATCAATACATGGAACACTCCGTCCATGAAAAATAGGATTAGGACATGGATTACGAGAACCGTTTTAAGACCGCAAGCCCATTGCCGCCCGGCCGAACTCTAGCCCCATCCATTCCGAAGCACATATGAGCCAGACATGCACAAATAAAGTTTTTCATATATTTTCATATTATTTCACATCAGGTACATACTTCCACCCTTACAACTTTAAATATAAAAGCATACTAAGAGCATATTTAGCAATAATAAATATACATGTTTTTATACTAATTCTATGAATATAAGACATGAATATAACTAGAAATATACTTGCTAATAACTTGTAGTAACATAATGAAGCATAATATCATGATAATAAAATGATAAACTAGCACTAGAAATTAACTTATGTAATTAAGGAAATTCCTACCTTAAACTAGCTTCTTGATTTTATATAGATATATTATATATCTATGAGTGTGTGTGAGAGAGAGAGAAGTGTGTGTGAGTGACGTGAAGTGTGTGTAATACGATAACCCTAATCAAAAACATGTACTTATGAGAAGATTATGGCAATCGGCATAAAGCAAAGAAACACGATAGATTCTACCTTTTAAACCCACAACCCCTCTTACTCAAGAAGAAGATTTAAAAGGATGTTAATCAAGAAAAGATCAACACTACAAGTACTCTTGAAGCATAAATATAGTTCTGTTGCAATGGAGATTGTAGAACCTCACCATTCCTATGCTAGGGTTCTTACACATGAAGCACAAGAAACTCAGTTTTTTTTGTCTACCTCAATTGACACAAAATCTGGATTTCCAAAGGTTTAAGAGGGTATTTATACCCTAGACAAAGCCAAACCCTAAAATTCAAACCCATTCGGCTATCCCAAGGAATGGGCTTTAAGTGAAGCCCAATGTGCCATCCTTACAAGGTACTTTTAAAGTCTATCAAGTCATGGTTTAAAACCCAAAAACAAGCTATTACAAATAATTAAAGCCCAAATAAATTTAAGCTCAATTAAACAAGGCTAGGCAGCCCCTTCATCATAGAACACGCCTCAAGCATATGGAGTAGCTTAGGTGTGCCTTCAAGCCCAATTGGCACGTAGTGAATTCATACTCTTGCAACTCAAGTGTGACTTGCTCTTGTACATATGAGTTCATGGCTGTCCCAAAGGCCTTAGCCGTGCCCTTGTGAGTTGGCCCATTGGAAGAGCCAATGGATCCTTCTGTTGCTCTTGCTTCGACCTTTGACCACCATTGGAGCTCCCTTGATCCGCATCATTCCCTCTTCCTCAAAAAGATTTGTCCTCAAATCTGAATCCAAATCAAAAGGAGAGAGATCAAAAACATTAAATGTTGCAGAAACGCGATACTCACCTGGTAGATCAATCTTGTAGGCATTGTCATTAGTGCGCTCCAAAACTTGGAATGGCCCATCACCACGTGTATCCAACTTGCTTTTCCTTTGGTTTGGGAATCTCTCCTTTCTAAAGTGAACCCAAACCCAATCACCCGGTGCAAAGACAATCCGCCTCCTTCCTTTATATTAGCCTTGTCAGCATAAAGACGGTTCTTCTTCTCAATGTTGGTGCGTGCTTTCTCATGTAATGACTTCACCAAATCTGCCTTCTTTTGTCCATCTAAACTCACAAGCTCAGTTACAGGCAAAGGACATAAATCCAGCACAGTTAAAGGGTTAAAGCCATATACAACCTCAAAGGGTGAAAACCCAGTAGAAGAATGAATACTCCTATTATATGCAAACTCAATAAATGGCAAACAATCTTCCCAAGTTTTTAAATTCTTACCAACAATTGCACGCAATAAGGTTCCCAAAGTCCTATTCACAACCTCAGTTTGTCCATCTGTTTGTGGATGGCAAGTAGTAGAATAAAGCAATTTATTTCCCAATTTACCCCACAAAACACGCCAAAAATGTGAAAGGAACTTAGTATCCCTATCGGAAACAATGGTGCATGGCACCCCATGTAAACGTACCACCTCTCTAAAGAACAAATCAGCTATGTTAGTTGCATCATCAGTCTATGGCATGCAATAAAGTGTGTCATCTTGCTAAACCTATCAACACAATAACATATATAGAATCTCTCCCAGGCCTAGTCCTAGGCATCCAAGCCCAAAATCCATGGAAATATCAGTCCAAGGTGAACTAGGCACAGGTAAAGGCATATAAAGACCATGTGACATAGACTTAGACTTGGCCTGTTTACATGCAATACATGAAGAACAAACTTTGTCAACATCTTTTCTCATATGTGGCCAATAAAAATGTTCATTCAACATGTCATAAGTCTTATGCACACCAAAATGTCCCATTAGACCCCCACAATGTGATTCCAACACTAGCAAGTTACGCATAGAACATTTAGGAAGACAAAGTTTACTTCCCCTAAACAAAAAGTCATCATGTCTATAAAACTTGTCAAATGCTCCATGTTCACAAGCAACATAAACATTCCCAAATCAGAATCATTCACATATAATTCTTTGATATGCTCAAAACCCAACAACTTAGAACTAAGAGTAGAGATCAAGGCATACCTTCGGGATAATGCATCTGCAACGACATTCTCTTTCCCGTGCTTATATGGAATCACATACGGAAACTGCTCTATATTCAACCCACTTACCATGTCTCTTGTTAAGCTTAACTTGCCCTTTTAAATGCTTCAATGATTCATGATCCGTTTGAATTACAAATTCTTTGGCATCAAATAGTGCTGCCACACGTCCAATGCTCTAAGAAGGGCATAAAGCTCTTTGTCATATGTAGAGTAGTTGAGTTGAGCTCCATTCAACTTTTCACTAAAGTATGCTACTGGTTTCTTCTCTTGCATCTGTATGCTCAACACATGCCTGGCAACCAAAGAAGATCCAACCTCAGGTGCTACCACAACTTCTTGCCTCTTCTTCACCCTCACTATCACCACAAGATTCTAAGTAGGGCATCTCTTCCTCGCCTTCAGATTCTGAATATACATAACCATTCCGAACCACTATGACTCTCTTATTGGTACATTGAGAGGCGATATGACCCTTGCCCGAGCACTTGAAGCACTTGATATCCCTACTAGGAGTAGTTGAGCTAGAAACCCCTTGAATTGGAGCCTGAATTGGAGTCTCTAGCCTTGAGGCCCGAATCTGCCCCTTTTGGTTTAGGATTTGAAACTCCTTTTTCTCCTCCTTTGTAGGCCATTTAGAACCCCAAGAGTTGCTAGTGTTGCTTGCAAACTTGTTGGAGCTCTTGGTCTTCTTCTGCTTCTCTGTCTTCATGGCTATGTTAAGCATGTCTTCCATAGAATCATACTTGTAGAGCTCAATCACATCAGCTATTTCCTTGTTCAAACCACTCAAAAATCTAGCCATGGTTACCTCCTCATCTTCTGTAATGTTAGCTCTAACCATGCACATCTCCATGTCTTTGTGGTAGTCTTCAACTGACTTAGCCCCTTGCACAAGCCTGTGCAATTTCTGATGTAGCTCTCTAAAATAGTGGGAAGGCACAAAACGTTTCCTCATTGCCTCCTTCATGTCGTCCCAATTGCTAATGGGGCGTCTCCCACCTTTCTTCTACTCAAGTTGAGTTGATCCGACCAAAATAGTGCATAATCGGTTAACTCAACTGCTGCAATCTTCACCTTCTTCTCTTCTGAATATCTATTGCACTCAAAGATCATCTCAACCTTTCTTTCCCACTCCAAGTACTCTTCTGCATTATTTCGGCCTTTGAAAGGTGGAATCTTGAGCTTGATGTTGCCCAAATCCCATCTACCTTGTCAACTGCCACTTCGTCCTCCTTCTTCATAGGCTGGATATCTAGTACTTCGGCCTCCAAACCTTTCCCCACCTCTTCCACGCTCAAGTCTACCTCCCCTCCAATTGTGAGTCGCATCAGGCCTCTCATCTTCATCATCAAACTCATCTTGCAAATTTCGATGGGTATGAGCAAATGGTGTATGCCCTCATTTGTTGTAGTTGCTTGATGAGATTGAGAACTCCTTCTCTTCAGCTCTTGGTCATGTCTCTCCAACTTGTCATTGATGGCCTCTAGAGTTTTGTTCAAATGAAGAAATTGCCCTTTAAATGCTTCTAGAATGAATTGCATTTGAGGGTCATCAACCTTGAAAGTCCCTCCATCTCCTTCTTTAGATGAGCTAGACATTGCTGCAAATCAAAAGAAAGAACACTATAGGCAAATTGTTAGTCACTCACTCTCTCACGTGTTTCTCTCTTTAAAACGTGGGTTTTTCTCTCCCAAAGGTGTAGGGTCACACTCCAGCCTTTACCACTCCTCCACGCGTCTCAATTGCACTTCAGAATCCAACAAATGCCACAAGATAACAAGAAGAGTTTGGAAGCCGAAGATAAACCTACAAGGAGAATAAGCAAGAACAAAAGCTAGAAAGAGACTTAAAACCAAACGGAACGGTAGTGCACGAACAAGACAATGCAAAAAGGTAGCTCAAACAAGAAAATTAGATAACTAGAATCACAAAGAGACAATTCGGTCAAAAATGACAAGGCGAACGAAATAAGAACCAAGTTATTTCTACCCCAGCAAACAAGCAAACAGAATACCAAAATTCAGATTTTTTTTTTTTCATACGGAAGTCAATGGTAGCCGGAATCACCAATGTGCCAATTTAATGAATTTGTTAAGTACCAAACAAGCACATGTGTCTGTATAGGGCTGCCAAGTAGGTGCCAAAAACTAAGAGATTAAATGAAAGCAACCCCTTACAATGAAACACACGAAATTATAGTAAGGAAAATGTCAAGAGCCTTTTGTTGTGGTCTTGTTCACATGCAATTCAGGATTTGTGCACATACTATCTTCCCCCAATAACGGCATGAAAGTGGAGTTGCTCAATGAATTAAGTTGTAGTCAAGGCAATTCCACCAATTACGGATAGAAAAGTCCGGAGTCTTTTTATTAAGCGAATTGACGCCAAGGCAAGAATTATTCAAGAACAACACAAAATTTCAGAATTGCACTACTCAATCAAGCTCAATTCGAACTTCTTTTTTTTTTTTTTTTTTTCGTTTTTTTTTTGTTCTTCTTTTTTTCTTTTTTTTCCTAAGTTCAGAATCTCAATGATAGAAACGAAAACGATGATCAAGAAGACACAAATTCGGATCAAGAATGATATTTTAGGAATCAAGAACTCGAAGCCAGCGGCATACAAAGATAACACAACATGCAAATTCATGCAACAATAACATCTAAAAAAATGGCACCAAGCACAAAAGAATTCAAGGAATTATAAAAACTCAAACCTAGAATCTAAGATAAATGAGAATTTATCTAGCCAAAGCTCTTATACCAAATAATACGACAACCCTAATCAAAAACCTGTACTCATGAGAAGCTTATGGCCATTCGGCATTAAAGCAAAGAACAAGATAGATTCTACCCTTTATAACCCACAACCCCCTTGTACTCAAAGAAGAAGATTTAAAAGGATTTAATCAAGAAAAGATCAACACTTACAAGTACTCTTGAAGCATAAATCATATTCTTGTTGCAATGGAGATTGTAGAACTCACAATTCCTATGCTAGGGTTCTTACAACATGAAGAACAAGAGACTCACGTTTTTTTTGTCTACCTCAATGAACAAAATCTGATTTCCAAAGGTTTAAAGAGGGTATTTATACCCTAGACAAAGCCAAACCCTAAACTAAGCCCATTAGGCCTAATCCCCTAAGGAATGGGCTTTAAGTGAAGCCCAATGTGCCATCCTTACAAGGACTTGTTAAAGTCTATCAAGTCATGTGTTAAAAACCCAAACACAAGCTATTACAAATAATTAAAGCCCAAAAAATTTAAGCTCAATTAAACAAGGCTAGGCAGCCCTCATCAATAGAACACGCCTCAAGCATATGGAGTAGCTTAGGTGTGCCTTCAAGCCCAATTGTGCACTTAGTGAATTCATACTCTTGCAACTCAAGTGTGACTTGCTCTTGTACATATGAGTTCATGGCTGTCCCAAAGGCCTTAGCCCGTGCCCTTGTGATTGGCCCACTTGGAAGAGCCAATGGATCCTTCTTGTTGCCTCTTGCTTCGACCTTGACACCATTGGAGCTCCCTTGATCCGCATCAATGTGTGTGTGATGGTCTTGTGTTATATATATATATATATATATGTACTGTGTGTGTGTGTGATTGTCTTGTGTTTATATATATATATATATTTACCATGTGTGTATGTGTGATTGTCTTGTGTTTATTATATATGTGTGGTGTGTGTGTGTGTAGGAATAATGTCAAGTGTGTGTGTGTGTTGAAATCCGTGTATGTGTGTGCTTGTGGGGAGTGTGTGTATATGATGGAAACTAAAAACTCAAGCTTCTATTTATAGAGGTTGGTTTAGACACATTATTAAAAATTAATTATGTCAATTTTTCATAATTAGATTCATCTTACTCATCAATATTAATAATGCATACATGCTTAGTAATAAGCCTAAATGTTATTAGGTGTGCTCTAATATTGATGAATGGAAGTCTAGGTTAATGTAAATAATACAAGTGTTTCAATTTCTAGAAGAGTTATAACAAGTGTAAAAATTCATTTAATGCTAGGAATTATCAAGAATAAATATTAGAATTATCAAAAATAAATTAGAAAAATCATATACCTATATAATATGTAATTTTCGACGAACTTATATATATATGGATATATAGATCTATTTATGTAAGTATATATATGTATGAATTTATATATATATATATATGAATATTAATCTTAAATAAGTAGAAAGTGAAAACATAGTAGTTAGCACATTTCACTTATAAAATATTAAAACAACTAAACAATTAATCACCTAGTTTACGTACAAAATAATAATCGCATAAAACACTAGATAAGTTAATCATATTAATTAACTTTTAAAATACCTAGAAATACCGGGTCATTACAGTTTAAGCGTGAAGTAAGGCTACCTTACGTCGATTAACACTTTTAAGGATAAATGAGCATGATAGATGAGTTAATGGATGGAATTCCATGCCAAATCTAAGTGTTTTGCGATGTTAAAGCCTAAAACAATGAAAACAAACAAAGTATCCTCAACATGCGCCAACATGGTCATCCAAGTTTTTGCTATAAATGAGGATGTCATCAAATTAAACCACAACAAAAATTTGCCTATGAAAGCACGTAAAAAAATGGTTAATTAATCTCATAAATGTGCTCGGTGCATTAGTTAAACCAAAAGGCATCACTAACCACTCAAACAAACCATATTTTGTCTTAAAGGCAGTTTTTCCATTCATCCCCCTTTCATGCGAATTTGATGATACCCACTCTTCAAATCAATTTTAGAAAACACACAAGCCCATGTAGTTATCTAACATGTCATCTAAACGAGGGATGGGATGTCGATACTTTACCGTGATGTGTTGATAGCTCGACAGTCAACGCACATTCTCCAACTTCCATCCTTCTTAGGCACACAAGTAAAACTGGAATGGCACACGGGCTCATGCTCTCCCTCACGTACCCCTTATCCATAAACTCTTGTACCTGCCTTTGAAGCTCCTTTGTTTCCTCAAGATTGCTCCTATAGGCTGGTCGATTCGGCAGTACTGCACCGGGTACGAAGTCAATCTGATGTTCAATCCCTCGGATAGGTGGCAAACCTCGATGGTGTTTCCTCAGGAAAGAGATCATCATATTCTACAAAGAGAAACAACAGAACTAGGCAAAAGCAGAGTCAATCTCGTTAGTGTTTAAAAATGCCTCTTTATACAAAAGTATAATCATTGGCTTATTTAGAAACATCGCTCTTTTGATTTCACTCGCTTTTGCATAGAAATTGAGTTTTCTCTCTATTTTCTCTCATTTGTCGAATCTACCCCTTTTTTTCTCCCTCTATTTTCTGAACCTTCTTCTCTTTCTTCTCTCAAATTTTCTTCATTTTCGTTTTGCCTCTCATCACTCTTATTTTTCTCACTCTCATTCTTTGTTTTTTTTTGTTTCTTCTTCAGCACTCTTTTTTGTTCGCCCTCTGATCTTCGTACACCTGTCTTGGTGTCATCGGAACTAAAGTGACTATTCTCTGTTTGAACTCGAATGAGTATTTGGTGGTAAACCCATCATGTTTTGACTCGTCGATCAAAATGCCATGGTCGTCCTAACAACAAATTCCCTGCTTGCATTGGAACGACGTCACACAAAACCTCATCTTCATACTTCCAATGCAAAAAGACACTAACACCTGTTCGGTTTACCCCTACTTCGCCACTATCATTGAGCCATTGTAAACTTGTATGGCCTGGGATGCTTAATCAATGGTTAGCCCTAGCTTTTCAACCATAGTAGTGCTAGCAACATTAGTACAACTACCCTCCATCAATGATCACGCTACATACTTTGTTTTGGACGTGGCATCTAGTGTGAAAAATGTTTTCTCGCTGCACTTCTTCATCTTCTTAACTTGCACACTTAAAGCTCGTCTTGCTACCAACAACTCGCCTTGGTAATACGAGGGGCCTATCAAAAACATGTACTCATGAGAAGATTATGGCAATTCGGCATAAAGCAAAGAACAAGATAGATTCTACCCTTTAAACCCGCAAACCATCTTGTACTCAAGAAGAAGAGAAGACTTAAAAGGATTTAATCAAGAAAAGATCAACACTTACAAGTACTCTTGAAGATAAATCAGATTCTTGTTGCAATGGAGATTGTAGAGCTCACAATTCATATGCTAGGGTTCATGAACAAGTTTTCATGAAGAAACATGAAACTCACGTTTTTTACTCTTATTCAATCAAAGAAATCTGATTTCCAAAGGTTTAGAAGGTTATTTATACCTTAGACAAAAGCCTAACCCTAAACTAAACCATTAGTCCAAATCCTATAAGGAGAATAGGCTTTAAGTGAAAAGCCCAATCCCATCCTTACAAGGAATTATCAAAGTTATTAAGTCATGTGTTTAAAGTCCCAACACACAGCTATTACAAAAAATTAAATCACAAATAAATCTTAACCCCAATTAAACAGCCCTTCATCCATAGAACACGCCTCAAGCATAGGGAGTAGCTTAGGTGTGCCTTCAAGCCAAATTGCACACTAGTGAATTCATGCTCTTGCAACTCAAGTGTAACTTGGTCTGGTACATATGAGTTCATGGCTGTCCCAAAAAAACCTTAGCCCGTGACCTTGTGATTGGCCCACTAGGAAGAGCCAATGGATCCTTCT
>JAOWBU010000018.1:164154-175773 GCA_026212405.1 Petrea volubilis | reverse complement strand
ACTTCCTCCAAATTACTACACACTTTGAAGGACTAAGGTAGGAACTCTTCTTTATACCTTAAGTAGAGGGCTTTTCTTCTTCTTCTTGAGGAGATTAGGCAAGCTTCCATACTCTTGTGCCCAAGCAATGTAAAAGAACAAGCTTGAATGGCCTAGAGTGAGAGCTTTTGCCAAACATACCTCCAAGTTGAGGGATTTAGTTATGTTGCTAGCTTCATGTTACTTTATAGTTCATTTTATCATGTTTAACTCTTGTTGGGAGGAAGTTGAAGGATGGATAGTATTATGAGCATGATCTTGAAGATCTTATGTGATTAGTATGCTTATTTGGAGTTCTATGTGCTTACTATGCTTTCTTGGAAAACTATGTGATTATTGTGCCTTTTTACAATAACATGGCATTCTTATGTTTTATTTGGATTATTATGTGAGTTCTATGCTTTATATGAAGTAGTATGAGACCATGATTCTTTAAGTGAGCTAGTAGGGGAATATCCTATGTTGTCTTGAAAGTATTGTGAAGAAAGCTCCATATATCTATTTATTATACTTTATTGTATAGTTTTATGCCTACTTTGATGATTATAGAAATATATATATATATATCTATGTACGTATATATATAGATAAATATTTAAAGTATTGTTATCTATTCATTTAGCTAGTTCATATTATATTAGGTATATATCTATATATATATATAGTTATGTACGTATATATATATATCTACTTATTATAGACTAATTATATACTCAGTAATACTTAGTAAGACTACTTTAATCTATATATATATATATATGGTACGTATAAGTATATATATAATTACATTCATTTTATTAGTTTATATATATGTAGATAATTTCAATCATCTTATATCTATATCACACTTTATATAGTTTATATATTTTTCTATCATCTTTATATATATAAACTTATCTATATCACATTTTATATATTTTATATATTTATATTAGTTATCTTTTAATCTATATATATATTTAAGTATATTTATACTAGTTATATTTTAGTCTTTATATTTATATATTTATACTAGTTATGTTTATATATTTATATTTATATTTTATCTATTTACATATTTTGCTACTATCTATTTACATATGCTTAATAAGCAAACATAAAGCTTTCATTTATAAGTGTGGAGCTTACTTTGCTAAACTGTGATTATGTGCATATGTGAACAAATTGCAATTGTGTGAATGGGCCCATATGTGCTGGAATGGTCTGGGGGGTGTTCCACCGGGACATACTATTGAGTAGCCGGGAGAGTTCACCACCCTTCCATCTCCTAATTCCCCCCTTGGGTAGACGGAGGGATCTACTCAAGAGAGAGGGTCGTAGAACAATACTAAGGCGTATGCCCGGGATACGACCATTGGAGGATAAGGCTGGCGGGAGAAATGTGCTGGTTGTTATTTCGGCCTGGGTAGTTATAAGGGTCACTGTCAGGTGACGAAAGGTAGAAAGTGTGAAATTATATATGTGCTATGTGTAACTAATGTGCACTTGACACCCGAGCACCTTATGTGTATAAAGAAGTGTTTCTACTCAACGTATGTTGATTCCATGTTATATTATATTTTAGATGCTTCCGAAGATAGCTTTTATGATGGTGAGGAGGAGGAACCTTTTGAAGCATTTTATTAGGAAGAAGGATGTAGGATTTTCCGCTGCGTACCTGTTTTGGGTTTTTGCTTTTGCTATGTATCAATAGTAAACTAGCAAGTCGAGACTCTCTTTTGTTGATGTACCCTTATGTAATGTACCTTATACGTTGTAATTAAAAATGTATGCATGTATGTAGCCAATAATGATAGTATTAATCTAATAATAGCCATAAGACTAATAATAATAATAAAGGGATTTCGGGGTCGTCATAGAAAGGGTCCCCTTGTTGCACCCATCAGTGCAGAGACAAAAAACCAAAGTAAGAGCCATTCATCATGAAAGAGAAACTAGCAATAGTCATACAATTCAAGATTGGTTTCACAGTTTCTCCTAGCAGCTCAATTCGAACCATGATCATATAAAAGAAATTCTATTCAATCTTATTGTACACTTTGCAAATGTCAAATTTTAGTGACAGAAAACTTGCTTTCCCTTTATTTTTGCACTCTAGGAAATGATTAACCTCATATTCACTTAGAACAATGGCTGTGATTAGTCGCCCTAGGATAAAGTAGGGGAAATATTTTGTGAAAAATGGATTTGATCTTATTCGCTAAAGCTTTACAAAAAATCTTATATATGATATTACACTAACTTATAGGCTGAAACTGGGTTGCAAGCTTGGGATTTGGAACTTTTGGTAACAACACAATATGCATGAAATTAATTGATATAGACTAATATCATGATTCACGAAACCAAGCACACAACCAATAATATCGTTGCCAATGAAATGTAATAATTTTTGAAAAAAATAAAGGTGGAGTATACCATCCAGGCTTGGATATTTGAGAGGAAACATTTGGCCTAAAGTGGCCGATACCTCCTCCGGAGTGAATGGTGCCTTCAAATTCTCCCGTATATTTGTGTCTACCCGCGGCCCAATGATATCCACCACATCATCAATATCCGAACTTAATTGTCCATTGGAAGTAAAGATCTCCGAAAAATGACTAGTAATGATCTTCATAGTATCGTTTCCTTCATTACACCAACGATTCATTCTATCCCAAATTCCCAAAGTCCACTTCTATTTTTGAGTCTGAGAGGCTGGGAATAGAAGAAGGATGTATTTAGGTCTTCTTCTTGTAGTCATATCGCCTTTTCTCTTTGTTTCCCCATAATTTTCTCTTTAAGTAACGACCCTTCAAGCTCGCTTCTCAAATCCCTCTCCTCTAGTCTAGTCGAAGCCGACCCATCCCCCCATCGCAACTCCTCTAGCCTTTTCTCCAAATATTTTTTCTCCAAATATTTGATCTTCTTTTAAAGATTGGTAGATTGTTCCTTACTCCAATTAATTAGACGCAGTTTGAATTTGTTTATCTCATCCTGAACCAAGTCTTGGTAAGGCTTCCCAACTGACCCATTCACTTAATTCTCCTTAATAACCTCCAGAAATTCATCCCTTGTGACACATATAGCTTCAAACCTCCAAGATTTCGTAACCACATCCCTGTGAACTAGAGTTGGAGCTAGCTCAGTGTGTAACATTAAATGATCAGGATAGCATGACTCAATATTTGAAACTTTTGCCATCTTAAACCTCCTAATCAACTCTTTCAATGCCACTACTCTATCCAATCTTTCACTAACAGTGTCCAACTCAACTCGGTTAGTATACCAAGTATACCATTCCCTTGTTTATCCCAAATTAAGAAGTTCGACTTTCGTAAAAGTATGACAAAATTTGTTGATTTGAGTTATCGATCTGGGTTGAGAAACCCCAAAAGAAGAAATTGAACTAGATGCCTATAACACTCAAAATGTTAAATATTATTTATACTATAGAAGCATTGCCTACCTAGCTTCTCATCATTATTGAAGATTTTATCGAAATACCCGACACTGCGAAGGAGCCGACCTCCTTGACTTAATTTGCTTTAGGGCGTTCTAGGGGCGCCTCATGTTCTAATTTGTTGGCTTCCATAGAACCGGTTAAATTTCCATTCGACCCCACCAAACTCATGTATAACTTGTGCATCAATAAAACATAAAAGATAATCCGATTACTGAAACCTAAATGTCTTTTTGCCATAGAAGCTCGAGACCTCCACTCTTGCCTCAAGCATCAAACCTCCACACAAGTCCAAAGTAACCTAGTCTGATTTTCACTCTCTCAAATTTAACCGTATTGCACTTTGTTTTCAAGAGAAAAACCAATGGAGGGTGGAATTGCTAGATAGCTTTACCCAAACCTCGAAATGCATAGGCCCCACAACCCTTAGCAATTCCAACATAGGACTCTTATTGCTATCAGCTGGATTGCCCCACAATATCAACTATTGAAAATCCTCATTAATCAAAGTGAGTCAAGAAGTATAATTCACCACATGAACGTACAAACTAAAAACTCAGCTACATTAGAATTAACTTATGGACTATTTCTTCATCTAAGAATTGTTACTCAACAAATTGCATCAATTCATGTTGCTGACATAACAAACTCAAAATTCAAACTAAATTTAAGAAACGTACAATGACATAATGGACTAAATATTTATGTTTGAATAATATCACAAGGAAATTGATAAAGAACTCTAAAATTTCTGAAGCATGGTGTAGAAGACTATGTAATTTGACTTTTTAGCACACTCCTAATACCAATAGGGATAATGAGAATAAGATTGCAAATTTAAGAAATGTAAACCTTTGAAATGGCTGGGCTGACACTAGACACGCTCTGTTGCAACATCAAGTGGCAGAGCTTATCGCTCTTTAGCAGTAGCGAAGAACAGTTCGACAAGAACTTAAGTAACTACGTCAGTGACCTTTTAAGCCAAATGGTTGGAGTTTGGTGAGACTTTTTGCCAAAAAGTCAACAACAACAAAATCAAAATCAACAACTGGATGATAGGATGCTAGATTGTTTCCTGTATTTCAATCCACTAAAGTTTTATTGGAAACCTAATGATCAAAAAATTGAAGTCTGGGTAGCGGCACTTGTCAAAATCTTTAAGATTCTACACTGTAATGAGAAAGAACAAGTGGAATTTGCAGTGTTCTTGATGGACGAAGAAGTCCCACAACTGGTGGATACTTGTAGAACAAAGATGGAACACGAATCAAATACCTGTAACTTGAGCAAACTTTTTGAAGGAACTTTCTGATAAGTTTATATCCTAAGTAGTACGAGATGCAAGAGAGAAGGATTTATGGACTTAATTCAAGGAATGCTTAATGTAGTTAATTAAGTAATTCTCTTGCTTGGTTCAATATACACCACACATAATGAACGACGAAAGACAGAAAACCAAGTGATTTATTCAGGGTTTGAGGCCTGAAGTCTAATGGGCATTAATAGCAACTGACTTTGAGGAGTATACTCAAGCTTTGAGTAAGTCCATAGTTGTTGAGGCAGAAATAAAGGAGATTAAATAGATTATCAACAAAAGAAGCAAGAATAAGGCACCCGACTCAAGAGATGGAGGACAATTTAGACGATTTGATACAAAGAGTAACAAGTGCCCTTGAATCGGAGGAGGTTTGAACCTCAACCAACTTGAAAATAGGGAGAAAGTTGGATGCAATTATTGTGGACATCCTAGCCATACAGAGGCAGTTTGTTGGAAGAAAAATAAGAGATGTGTAGCGTGCGGCTGCAATCAGGATATGATTAAAGACTGCCCATACTTTCACTATTTAAACTCAAGAAAAGGGGACTTCAGTCCCACTTGCTGGAAGGCCTAGCGTGAAAGCTAGAGCTTACGCACTAAAAAAGGATGAAGGACTCAATCCGACTGCCGTAGTGGAAGGTACGACTCAAATTTTAAACACTCTTGTGAAAGTTCCATACGATTCTAGAGATACTCATCCTTTCATATTTGTGAAATTTGTGATTTGCTTAGGGGTATCGCTAGAACATTTTTCTTATAATTTTGAAGTTAGCATACCCATAGGGTCTAGTTATATCACTAATCGAGTTCTAAAAGGGTGCCTAGTGAGAATTGAAGGGGAAACATATCCCGCTGACTTAATAGAACTCCCTATGCAAGACTACGATATAATTCTTGGGATGGTTTGATTGTACCAACATCAGGCCCAACTAGATTGTTTTGCTAAGAAGATCATTTTGGGAAATGAGAACTTACACGAGCCAATAACCCCCTTAATCCACCTAAAACCATATCTCTTATCTCCTTCGTTGAAGCTAAGAAATGCTCAATGAGAGAGCATTAGGATTACTTGCCTACTTGCTCAACAAACCAAATGACCAAATAAAGATAGAAGAAGTCCCCGTTATAAATGAGTTCCAGGATGTGTTCCTAGAAAAACTAAATTTATTAACTTATGTTGCTTACTTGCTAACAAACCAAAGGACTAAATAGTGATACAAGAAGTCCCCATTGTAAATGAGTTCCAGGATGTTCCCAGAAAAACTAAATTTATTAACTTCTAGGAGAGAAGTCGAATTTGTGATCGACACCATACCAGGGGCGAAACCTTACTCAAAAACACCATACTGGATGGCTCCAGCTGAACTTAAGGAGTTGAAGAAGCAACTTGATGAATTGATAGAAAGCAAATATATTCGGCCAAGTACATCACCCCAAGGAGTACTAATACTATCCGTTAAAAAGAAAGATGGAACACTTTAAATGTGCATTGACTATCGAGAACTAAATCGAACGCCTATTAAGAATAAATACCCATTGCCACACATAGAGGAATTGTTTGATCTTCTTAAATTTGCAATCTAATTATCCCTATTGGTAATCTATTGCTCACGTTGTTGTTCTAAATTTATCATCTCCACATTTTTATGTTCTATCTATTGTTCTAAATCATAGACATGAGTCTGTTCCATAAACTAATAGAAAATTGCATATAGCCACGGAGTAGCTACGAATTTAAAAAAAAAAAAAAAAAAACTTAGCCACGGATTAGCCACGAACTGACCGTGCCTAATTTAGCCACGGCCAATCTGTGGTTATTTTTGGTGGCTAAATTAGCGCGAAATTTGGCGCCAATTTTTAGCCACAGTTAGACCGTGGCTAATTTAGCCACAGCTAGGCACTGGCTAATCAGTGGCTATTAGCTATGGCCAGACCGTGGCTAAAATCCATGGCCAAATAATTTTTTTTTTTTTGCACCAGATATGGTTTGAACTCTTAACCTCTTAGTGAAGTTAAAGCATTACGCCACTACACCACTTTAGCTTTTTGTTTAATAATTAATTTTTGCTATACGTAAGTAATATATGTATATTATATATATTGATATATATAATAAATGATTAGATATATTACATAAATATAAGATTAGAGATACTTATATATATATATATATGTTTGTTTCATATAAATGATTGATATATGGCACATATCATGATTAGATATATAGATATATATTAGATCGATATATACGTACACTACATTTATAACATATATTAGATATGTTATATATAGATATATAGTTATATCATATAGAGTATATATAGAGGATTATAATGTACATATATATAATATATTAATATATATGAGACACACATTGACATATACATATATTGATACATGTATATATGATATATATACTTGGACATATATATATACACACATATATTGATACATATATGTATATATACACATATATTGATATATATACTTGAACATATATATATATACATGATATATATAGCCACGAATTAGTCACGAAAATATATATATATATAGATACATATATACTTGGATATATATATATATGTATCAATATAAATTTATATATGTATCAATATATATATATATATAAATTTATCTGTGGTGCAAAAAAAAATAAAAAAATAAAAAAATTAGCCACGGCCATAGCCCCGGATTAGCCATGGAATGGCCGTGGCTAATTTTTTTTTTTTTTTGGTTTTTTGCACCACGGAAAATTTTTGTTATAATTTTTATTTTTGATATTTTAATTATCTAAATATAAATTATCTATATATATTTCGACATATATATATACTGGACATATATATATTGATACATATATGCTTGGACATATATAAAATAAATACATATACTGACATACATATATATATATATAATACAACACATATACGAAGATATTGGAAAATGATCATGAGTTAAAGTTGCTATTATCTAAATATAAATTATATAAATAGATTTTTGTTATAATTTTTGTTTTTGATATATTAATTTATTAAATATTTGTCATAAAAAGAAAAGCTGAATATTGAAGGATAAAGTCAAAGGTAAATATCTTTAATTTAAAAAACATAATTGGTTTATAATTTATAAAAAATACTAAAATTAAATTACAAAGATTGATAAAACTAATAAAATTTAATAGATAATTTAAATTTAAAATACTACAAAAATATATTTTATGTAAAAAACAAACCATTCAATAACCAAATAATTCCTTTGATGCAACGGTAGATGTGCTAATTACAACACGGATGTCTGTGTTCGACTTTCCTCGAGCGCAAAAAAAAAATGCTTGGGGGATGCGGGTTCAGTTTTTGGCGCGGGCGTAGGTTGCGGGTTTCGGTCACAATTAGCTTTTTTTTTTTTTTGTGTTTCCTAATAGCAACGGTGTGGTCGTGGCTAATCCATGGCTAAAGGCCACAGCTTGGCTGTATCTAATCCGTGGCTATTAGCCACGGCCAAGCATTTTAACGATTAAGTGGCCAAATTTGGACATGGATGGACCATGGCTATTATCCACAGCTTGGCCGTGGCTAAGTGATCGTGGCTAAATTTAGCCATGCCACTTTTAGCCACGAATTTTTTCCGTGTCTAATCCGTGGCTAATTTACTTAGCCACGGATTTTTACCAAATCCGTGGCTAAAAGTGATTTTTCTAGTAGTGATAGACAATTGGGCTCACAACAAGTCTATTGGCTAAGGGCTTTGGCTACATAGATAGGAAAATATCCCTTTGGCTCATTCCCATAAGGGTAGTGATATAAAGATGGGTAGTTACGTCGAATTTGGATCCTCCTAAGCCGGTCTTGTACCAAGGCAACCTTGTAATATCTCCAGATACAATCACGCCCTTCAAAACCTATCTCTCTGGATAAAATATCCACTACTAGGAAAAATGATTTTACCCACGGATTTTAGCCATGAAAAAAATTCGTGGCAATACATAGCTAATAGAGACGGATTAAACACGTACAATGCAAATGCCACGAAAATATTTAGCCACGAATTTTTCCGTGGCTAATTAATAGCTAAAATGTAGTATATTTTATTTTACTAAATTTCACTTTTAACAGAAGATTTAGCCACGGATTAGCAACGGTTTGGTTAGCCACGACTAATTGCCATGGATTAGCCACGGCTATATATAAATATATATATATATATATATATATTTGATTTAGCCATGGTTACATCGTGGCTAATCCGTATCTATTCAATTATTTTACTATTTAATTATTTTATTCATACTCGATTTAATATGTTCTTTGAAGATAGACATGTTAATATATTTTCTTAAGTGTTGTATTTTATGTAACAAATAATAACCCTCATTTAATTTTCTATTATCAGTTAAATAAATCTTTTAATTAAATTGATATATAATTGAATGTTAATGATTGTGTGTTGATCAATATATATCAATTAGAATAACGAATGATGGTTTCAATTATTTGATGATATTATAATGTTCTATTGATCGAGTTAATACACAACTTAAGTTTCATAATTGTTTCTTTAGATTTCATTTACCATTTAATTATAATATCACAATATCTTGAATTATATATACTACATATATAAGTATGCAAGTTTCATTTCATCATTTATGGTCCTTGTTTATATATACGAGTTAATTATCTAATTTTAAAAGTTTATAGTTGATAAAATGTCATGACTTATATTATAGTTTTATCAATAATTCAACAATGTATAATTGTTATTAGTAATTTATAATATTTCAATGTAAAATTACCAGGCTAATAAGACCACAGATCTGTATTAGACTGTGGCTAAACTGTGGCCAACGTGCTTAGCTACGACTAAGCCGTGGCTAAGTCTTCTAGCATTTAGCCACGGTTTAGTAACATAATGGACACTAGCCGTGGCTAATCCGTGGTCATTAGCCATTGCTTGGCATTTTCTAGGATTAAGTGGCCAAATTGGCCATGGATGTGGCTAATGTCCGTGTCTGGAATCCGTGGCCATTAGGCCATGGCTAACCCATAACTGAGTAAGGCCATGGCTAAATTTAGTTATGCCACTTAGTTACGGATAAAATTCGTGGTTAATTTACTTGCCACATATTTGTTTCCAAAATCCGTGGCTAATCTCTTTTTTCTAATGGTAATAGTATTATGAACGACTATCTATCACCAACTAAAGTAGTTGATTAGTAGGATGGCAAACCTAAGTAATACACATGCACATAAGTACTCATAATTCTAACACATAGCTAGTAACTTAAGCTAAGCTCTGATACCACCGTTGTGGTGGCCCTCCGCTAGGACCCTCCTATATGGTGGAACCTATGACAATTGTACCGAGTACCAATCTGAGATTAATGCCCAGTACAAATGCCTAAACAATATTTATAGCGGAGGCGAGGTAGAGACATAATACGAAATATATATCTATATATATATACATGACTAAATAAGTTCACCAAAAGTACAACGCCAAAATAATCAATTCGTTGTGACCAATAGCAAGTCATAACTTTCCAATAAACTGAACTAATGAACCAAGTAAGATAATTAAAGCTAGTACCTGGAGATGTCCAATCGTACTACGAACATCCTTTGTCTTGATTTTGAGGTAGTGAACAGAAAGGAGACGGGTGACAAGTCCAAGTGACTTAGTGAGGCCAAACATATATATATATATATATATATTAGATAGATTTATAGAAATGTAACTCCAAAACTGTTACATCATAATAAAGTGTGCGTAGTGTAAAGTGTATATTGAATAGTATCAGGACTAAATAATACTAATAGTAACCCAGGGACAAAAATGTCCAACCTTATGATTACCTAAAACAGATAAATCATAACAGAAACCTTATGCTTTATTTGTCGAGAAGCTACCTCGACATTAACAGATAGAGGTTTATCACCCATCCGTGCAATACACAGATCCAATCCTACTACATCAACCTCTAGTTGTACATAGGATTGGATCCCATAAAATGGTATCATATAAGAAGGTTCCATCGATGGTTCGTTTCACCCTACAAAGACCTCTTATATGTACCGGCCCAAACAGGAATCTCTCAAGGGCATCCCAAGGAGATAATCATGACATAATGGATATGACTCACATTTTAGAAATGTAATATTTTCTGGACATAGCTTCTTTTGTTTTTTTTTTTTTGGAGCCATATTTTATTGAAACATAAAGAGTTAAACAATATGAACCGGATAACATAAATCAGACAAGGTAAGTCGTACTGAAAATATTTATAGCATATAGTTCATGCCCAAAAAAGAAAGTAGGACACTCCCCCTTAGGGGTTTATTGTCCTCACGAAGTTAGGGATAGATCGCAACACCAACTTGGTATCTCCTAAAATTCGCATTAACAGCTAAGGTTAGGATACTCCGTCGTAATTGCTTATGACTAGTAGCCATTATCTAAGGAAAATATAACTAATTAGACCCTTAAAGTGACATAATCTTGCATGTTTATAATCCTACAACTTCGTGGTGATAAGTGAACTAACTTGTGCTAAATAACACTTTCGGAGAAATATTGTGCACAGATACAGAAATAAGCAATATTCGTACATAGGTGCACATTTATAGTTTTTAAGATAACTTTATCTACATGTATGCATTATAGTTTAAAAGAACAACATTAGTCTTTCAATATGCACGCATATGTATGGCATATAGGTAAGCCTTAATTAAATTACTACACTTTATGTATAGGTGAAACATGTACGTAGGCATTTTTCATAGAATAACTAAAAGCGTAAACATATGTAAATATAGGCATC
>JAOWBU010000018.1:130654-163654 GCA_026212405.1 Petrea volubilis | reverse complement strand
TCTACACTTTCTTCCATAAAGAGCCTCAAACGGGGCCATGCCTATCGTGGCTTGGTAACTGTTGTTATAGGCGAACTCTGTGAGGGGCAAGTGTCGATCCCAATTCCCACCAAAATCTAAGGTACACGCTCTAAGCATGTCCTCAAGAATCTGGATAACTCTTTCAGTCTGTCCACTGTTTGTGGGTGATAAGCCGTACTAAAATTCAACTTAGTCTCCAGAGCCTTCTGCAATCCTTGCCAAAATTTGAGACAAACCGAGGGTCTCGGTCAGATACTATATTTACTGGGACACCGTGTAAGCGAACAATCTCATTTTTATAGATTTCTGCCATCTTATCTAGTGAATAGGTCTTAGCAAATGCAATAAAATGGGCGCTTTTTGTGAGTCTGTCCACAACCACCCATAGTACATCGTGACCTCTTTGTGTTCGTGGTAGTCCCATAACGAAATCCATCGTAATGTGTTCCCATTTCCACTCAGGGATTGGAAGAGGTTGCAATAACCCAAAGGGCTTCTGGTGGCTTGCTTTAACTTGTTGACAAGTTAAGCACTTTGCCACAAACTCTGCTATTTGCCTTTTCATTTTGGGCCACCAATACTGTTGTCTCACATCTTCATACATCTTGTTTGTCCCTGGATGTATTGTGTACTTGGTGATGTGGCATTCCTCTAATATCTCCCTTTTCAGCTGCTCATTGTTTGGAACACATATTTGATTTCGAAATCTCAAGATTCCATCATCTGGCAAGGCAAACTCCTTTTCTTGGCCACGTTTAACTCTCTCTTTAACCCTTCGGAGTTCGTCGTCCATTTCTTGTGCTTCTTTAATTCGCTGAAGTATTACGGGCTGAGCATGTAGTTGTGAAAACACAACTCCAAACTCCCGTTCTTTAGGTTTCCAACTTGTGATGTCTTCTAAAAATTTCCATTCTCGTGTCATTAAGCAGGCTAGGCTAGCCTTTCTGCTTAAAGCATCAGCTACGACATTCGCTTTACCATGATGGTATAGAATGTCGCAATTAAAATCAGCTAGCAATTCTAACCATCTTCGTTGTCTCATATTCAACTCTTTTTGAGAGAATAAATACTTGAGACTTTTGTGGTCAGTAAATACTTCAAACGAAGTACCAAAAAGGTAATGTCTCCACTTCTTAAGAGCAAAGACAATGGCTGCCAGCTCTAGATCATGCGTTGGGTAGTTTTCTTCATAAGGTTTTAACTTCCTCGAAGCGTAAGCTACTACCCTTTTATTCTGCATAAGTACACAGCCTAGTCCTTCTTTGGACGCATCTGTGTAGACTACAAATCCTTCATTCCCCTGTGGCAGAGTTAATACAGGGGCGGTGACCAATCGATCCTTCAATTCTTGAAAGCTAGTTTCACAATAGTTATCCCAAATGAACCGCACTTTGGCTTGCGTTAGTCTGGTTAAGGGGCGAGCAATCTTGGAGAAATCCTTGATAAATCTCCGATAATACCCAGCCAAACCCAGAAAACTTCGCACCTCCGTGACAGTCATTGGTTGCTTCCATTCCACTATGGCTTTCACTTTTCCTGGATCAACTGCAATCCCATCCTTCGACACTATGTGTCCTAAAAAGGCCACCTGTGTCAGCCAGAATTCACACTTGCTGAATTTGGCATACAATTTCTCTTCCCTCAGCGTCTGAAGTACTATCCTCAAGTGCCTTTCGTGCTCTTCTTCCGACTTAGAGTAGACCAGTATGTCATCTATAAAGACAACTACAAATTGGTCTAGGTATGGTCGGAATATCCGGTTCATCAACTCCATGAACGTTGCCGGGGCATTCGTTACACCGAATGGCATCACCACAAACTCGTAGTGACCGTACCGAGTATTAAGGGCGGTCTTAGGGATATCTTCCTCTCGAATTCGTACTTGATGATATCCGGTTTTCAAATCCAGTTTTGAATAAACTGAAGCTCCTTGAAGCTGATCAAATAGCTCATCAATGTTCGGTAGAGGGTACTTATTCTTGATGGTAACTTGGTTAAGCGGACGATAGTCGATACATAACCTCCAAGTTCCATCTTTCTTCTTGACAAATAGTACCGGAGCTCCCCATGGTGATGTGCTCGGGCGGATAAACCCTTTATCGAGTAATTCTTGTAGTTGGGTCTTAAGCTCATTTAACTCAGCAGGGGCCATCCTATAAGGAGTTTTAGAGATCGGAGCCGTTCCAGGTAACAACTCGATTACAAACTCAATCTCCCGATGTGGAGGTAAGTCCTTCAAATCATCAGGGAAAACATCGGGGTACTCATTTACTATGGGCACCTCTTCAAGCATCTTCTTATCTTCCGACTTATTCATGATATGGGCTAGGAATGCATAATTGCCCTTCCGTAGCAGTCGATTGGCTTGTAGGGAAGAGATAATGGGTAATGCGGGTGTGGTTTTGTTCCCTACGATTTCAATGATAGGTTGATTCGGGAAACAGAGCCGCACAACTTTGTGATGACAGTCTACTTGAGCGTAGTGTGTTGCTAGCCAATACATACCTAAAATAACATCAAAGTCATGAATGGGTAGTAATACTAGGTCAGCAGTCATCTTTTGGCCACCAATTTCAAGTGCACAATCTCGATAAACTAAGTCCGTCTTCCATTTAGTTCCACGGGGTGTTGTGATTTCTAATTCGTAAGGTAAGGCCTCAGGTTGCACTTGTAAGCTAGTAAAGAAACTAGTCGATATATATGAATGCGTAGAACCAGGATCCATTAACACTTTAGCAAAATAACGATCGATGAGAAGCGTACCTTCCACGACCGCCGAATTCTAGACCTCAGCCTGGTTCATAGCAAAGACCTTCCCTTGAACTCGTGGCTTCTCCACTTGCTTCCCATTGCCCTTTGTATTCTTTCCAGTATTCGGGGTTGGCACTGGTTTGGACTGAGGGCAATTCAATACAAAATGCCCACGACCTCCACAAGCTTCCAAATCTTTCTTTTCTTAAGTTCAACAAAGTACATAGCCTCTACCTCCCCCAATTCTCAAGGTCCTTATCTCAGTACTAATTTTTTTTTTTTTTTTTTTTTTTTTTACCAAAAGATACGTTTTCGCAAACATATAATTCAACCTTATATAAAATCCATTAGATGCACTAGAGGTTTTAGCAACTTCACATATACTCGTGGTGACTCTCGAGTTGGTTCCTATAGGTTCAAGAGGTAGATTATACACACGTCGAACTTAAGTCACATAATTTCACAAGTATTTACAACTATTACCCAAAAAAAATTCGCCTTATACTCAAATTAGTCAAGTATTTGCCATTTAGGGGAGCAAAGTATGCACTGGTCGGCCGCCCAGCCACACCCGCCACCCTGCATGTCAAACACATCTCAAGGAAATTCATTCCTACTTAACCTATTCGGATCAAGCCTATCTCCTTTCTATTCCAAAATCTTACGCCGAGGATCCTTACCCAGCATAGCTTAGGCGTAAACCCAAGCTCTGATACCACCTATGACGACCCCGAAATCCCTTTATTATTATTATTAGTCTTATGGCTATTATTAGATTAATACTATCATTATTGGCTACATACATGCATACATTTTTAATTACAACGTATAAGGTACATTACATAAGGGTACATCAACAAAAGAGAGTCTCGACTTGCTAGTTTACTATTGATACATAGCAAAAGCAAAAACCCAAAACAGGTACGCAGCGGAAAATCCTACATCCTTCTTCCTAATAAAATGCTTCAAAAGGTTCCTCCTCCTCACCATTATAAAAGCTATCTTCGGAAGCATCTAAAATATAATATAACATCGAATCAACATACGTTGAGTAGAAACACTTCTTTATACACATAAGGTGCTCGGGTGTCAAGTGCACATTAGTTACACATAGCACATATATAATTTCACACTTTCTACCTTTCGTCACCTGACAGTGACCCTTATAACTACCCGGGCCGAAATAACAACCAGCACATTTCTCCCGCCAGCCTTATCCTCCAATGGTCGTATCCCGGGCATACGCCTTAGTATTGTTCTACGACCCTCTCTCTTGAGTAGATCCCTCCGTCTACCCAAGGGAGGGATTAGGAGATGGAAGGGTGGTGAACTCTCCCGGCTACTCAATAGTATGTCCCGGTGGAACACCCCCCAGACCATTCCAGCACATATGGGCCCATTCACACAATTGCAATTTGTTCACATATGCACATCATCATAGTTTAGCAAAGTAAGCTCCACACGTATAAATGAAAGCTTTATGTTTGCTTATTAAGCATATGTAAATAGATAGTAGCAAAATATGTAAATAGATAAAATATAAATATAAATATATAAACATAACTAGTATAAATATATAAATATAAAGACTAAAATATAACTAGTATAAATATACTTAAATATATATATAGATTAAAAGATAACTAATATAAATATATAAAATATATAAAATGTGATATAGATAAGTTTATATATATAAAGATGATAGAAAAATATATAAACTATATAAAGTGTGATATAGATATAAGAGGATTGAAATTATCTACATATATATATAAACTAATAAAATGAATATAATTATATATATACTTATACGTACCATATATATATATATATATAGATTAAAGTAGTCTTACTAAGTATTACTAAGTGTATAATTAGTCTATAATAAGTAGACATATATATATACGTACATAACTATATATAGATATATATACCTAATATAATATGAATTAGCTAAATGAATAGATAACAATACTTTAAATATTTATATATATATATATACATACATATATATATATATATTTCTATAATCATCAAAGTAGGCATAAAACTATACAATAAAGTATAATAAATAGATATATGGAGCTTTCTTCACAATTACTTTCAAGACAACATAGGATATTCCCCTACTAGCTCATTTAAAGAATCATGGTCTCATACTACCTCATATAAAGCATAGAACTCACATAATAATCCAAATAAAACATAAGAATGCCATGTTATTGTAAAAAGGCACAATAATCACATAGTTTTCCAAGAAAGCATAGTAAGCACATAGAACTCCAAATAAGCATACTAATCACATAAGATCTTCAAGATCATACTCATAATACTATCCATCCTTCAACTTCCTTCCAACAAGAGTTAAACATGATAAAATGAACTATAAAGTAACATGAAGCTAGCAACATAACTAAAACCCTCAACTTGGAGGTATGTTTGGCAAAAGCTCTCACTCTAGGCCATTCAAGCTTGTTCTTTTACATTGCTTGGGCACAAGAGTATGGAAGCTTGCCTAATCTCCTCAAGAAGAAGAAGAAAAACCCTCTACTTAAGGTATAAAGAAGAGTTCCTACCTTAGTTCTTCAAAGTGTGTAGTAATTTGGAGGAAGTGAAGTGTTTGGAGGAAAAAAATGAAAGAGAGTGTAAGAGCAAGAGAGAGTGCACGGTTTTGGGCTGGGAAAATGGCTGAAAAATGAGGATTTTGGTATATATGGTCTTGTGTAATTATCTTCCATGTATTAGACACAAATATCCAATTATTAAATTCAACTAAATACCTATTCCATACATTATACATGGCTATATATGCTTACACCTATTCTTACTAAATACCATGTATATATATGTGGGTATGTGTGTGTGTGTATATGTAGCCATGTACATCACCACTAATATATAGTTATTTATGTATATGAAGTTCAAGAGTATGTATTAGTAAAGATATTTTGATAAAATATAAAATAAAATCAACTAAAATCAAACAAAAACCTATATAATCTGAAAATCTTATTTATTAAGTATTTTATTGCTTATTTCTCAGGAAAAAACGAAATTTGGGGTTGGAGAGGTGAAAAGACCAAAATACCCCTTGTTTTACCAATTTTTCAAAAATTGCCCAAAGATAGAAATAAAATTGTAAAATTCGAAAATTAATTTTTATAAGTCAAATAAAACCTAGAATATTTATTTGTATTATTATTTTAATTTTTGGATAATAATTAAGCATTTTAAAAATTAGATTTCAAATTAATAACTTAAATACGATGTTTTCCGAAAATTACTAAAAATGCTTGGAAAAATAGGTAAAAGTTGAAAATAATCTATTAAAAATTTCTGGAAGTTTAGAAGGATCAAATGCATGAAAGTTTAAAAAAATATTTGGAATTTATAATATTTTATAAATATTTAGGTAGTAAAATGCTCACTAGTTCACAAATAAAATCACATTTGAAAAAAAATAATCTCTAGAAATCAATAACTCACAAAATAATCCTATAAATTTTGTATAATATAAAATAGGTAAATAAAGGATTTACCGGGTCGTTACAATAAGAGTAAAAAAACGTGAGTTTCATGTTCTTCATGAAAACTTGTTCATGAACCCTAGCATAGGAATTGTGAGCTCTACAATCTCCATTGCAACAAGAATCTGATTTATTCTTCAAGAGTACTTGTAAGTGTTGATCTTTTCTTGATTAAATCCTTTTAAGTCTTCTTGTTGAGTACAAGAGGGTTGCGGGTTTAAAGGATAGAATCTATCTTGTTCTTTGCTTTATGCCGAATTGCCATAATCTTCTCATGAGTACATGTTTTTGATTAGGCCCCTCGTATTACTGTCTGTGTTGTGCGTTTCTGCCCTTTAGAGACGGTATTCTTCCCCTGTTCTGCACTAGAATCCAAATCTGGAAGATAGGAGGGATCTGAGTCAGAGGTCTGAGACAATGTCATGGAATTGTCCTCCAAGCGTTCCTGGTCAGTGTGCGTAGGAACCACAGCCTTGTGATGGTCGCTGTCCTCCTCAGTTGGCACAATCGCCTTATGGGGCTCTAGTTGTGCACTTCTCGCTCGCCCGCTCCCATCCATTCCTTCACTCCCCTCTTCTTGAGTATTTTCTTGCTCCTCAAGTCTCCCCTCCAACCGGTCATTCCCTTCTTCATGAGGATTAGGATCGTGCTCCTCAAGTCTCCCCTCCAACCAGTCACTCCCTTCCGCGTGGTGATTAGAAGTAATGGGTTCGTGCACCTCAAGTCTTCCCTCAATGCGATCCCTCCCCTCCTCGTGTTTATTGATCTCAATAGCTTGATTTCGAACCACTCTTTCTTGAGTATTGGGTTTGTGGTCTTCAAGCCTCCCCTCCATTCTTTCAATCCCGTCCTCTTGGTGGTTTGTTTTCTTGGGCTGTCCGTGCTTCTCAAGACTCTCCAAATCTTCGTTCTCCTCATGAGCGAGTTTTTCATCATCGTTAATAACCTGGCATGAGATATTGTCCGCTTGTTCCGAGATGTCTTGAGTGGCTAATACGAGGGGCCTAATCAAAAACATGTACTCATGAGAAGATTATGGCAATTCGGCATAAAGCAAAGAACAAGATAGATTCTACCCTTTAAACCCGCAACCCTCTTGTACTCAAGAAGAAGACTTAAAAGGATTTAATCAAGAAAAGATCAACACTTACAAGTACTCTTGAAGAATAAATCAGATTCTTGTTGCAATGGAGATTGTAGAGCTCACAATTCCTATGCTAGGGTTCATGAACAAGTTTTCATGAAGAAGATGAAACTCACGTTTTTTTACTCTTATTCAATCAAAGAAATCTGATTTCCAAAGGTTTAAAGAAGGTATTTATACCTTAGACAAAGCCTAACCCTAAACTAAACCCATTAGTCCAAATCCTATAAGGATTAGGCTTTAAGTGAAGCCCAAATAATCAAAGCCTATTAAGTCATGTGTTTAAAAATCCAAACACAAGCTATTACAAATAATTAAAGCCCAAATAATCTTAACCCCAATTAAACAGCCCCTTCATCCATAGAACACGCCTCAAGCATATGGAGTAGCTTAGGTGTGCCTTCAAGCCAAATTGCACACTTAGTGAATTCATTCTCTTGCAACTCAAGTGTAACTTGGTCTTGTACATATGAGTTCATGGCTGTCCCAAAAACCTTAGCCCGTGCCCTTGTGATTGGCCCACTAGGAAGAGCCAATGGATCCTTCTTGTTGCCTCTTGCTTCGGCCTTGACACAATTGGAGCTCCCTTGATCCGCATCATTCCCTCCTTCCTCAAAAAGATTTGTCCTTGTAACGACCCCGATATTCCTTTATATTTTATTAAACATAAATAGTAATTTGTTTACATAAAACATATACAAAATACAAGAGTTACAATTTTCAAAAGAAATACAAAATAACTTTATTGCGTAAATGGCTTCGAAACGCTTCCGCTGCGCCACTCTGATCCGCTATTTCATTTCTTTCTAAAAAAATATTGGAAAAGAGGAGTCAACGCGATGGTTGAGTAGAAACACTTCTTTATACACATAAGGTGCTCGTGTGTCAAGTGCACATTAGTTACACATAGCACATATATAATTTCACACTTTCTACCTTTCGTCACCTGACAGTGACCCTTATAACTACCCAGGCCGAAATAACAACCAGCACATTTCTCCCGCCAGCCTTATCCTCCAACGGTCGTATCCCGGGCATACGCCTTAGTATTGTTCTACGACCCTCTCTCTTGAGTAGATCCCTCCGTCTACCCAAGGGAGGGATTAGGAGATGGAAGGGTGGTGAACTCTCCCGGCTACTCAATAGTATGTCCCGGTGGAACACCCCCCAGACCATTCCAGCACGTATGGGCCCATTCACACAATTGCAATTTGTTCACATGTGCACATAATCATAGTTTAGCAAAGTAAGCTCCACACTTATAAATGAAAGCTTTATGTTTGCTTATTAAGCATATGTAAATAGATAGTAGCAAAATATGTAAATAGATAAAATATAAATATAAATATATAAACATAACTAGTATAAATATATAAATATAAAGACTAAAATATAACTAGTATAAATATACTTAAATATATATATAGATTAAAAGATAACTAATATAAATATATAAAATATATAAAATGTGATATAGATAAGTTTATATATATAAAGATGATAGAAAAATATATAAACTATATAAAGTGTGATATAGATATAAGATGATTGAAATTATCTACATATATATATAAACCAATAAAATGAATATAATTATATATATACTTATACGTACCATATATATATATATATATATAGATTAAAGTAGTCTTACTAAGTATTACTAAGTATATAATTAGTCTATAATAAGTAGACATATATATATACGTACATAACTATATATATATATACCTAATCTCTAATAAATTAGTTAAATGAATAGATAACAATACTTTAAATATTTATATATATATACGTACATAGATATATATATATATATATATACATGTATATTTCTATAATCATCAAAGTAGGCATAAAACTATACAATAAAATATAATAAATAGATATGTGGAGCTTTCTTCACAAATACTTTCAAGACAACATAGGATATTCTCCTACTAGCTCAATTAAAGAATCATGGTCTCATACTACTTCATATAAAGCATAGAACTCACATAATAATTCAAATAAAACATAAGAATGCCATATTATTGTAAGAAGGCACAATAATCACATAATTTTCCAAGAAAGCATAGTAAGCACATAGAACTCCAAATAAGCATACTAATCACATAAGATCTTCAAGATCATGCTCATAATACTATCCATCCTTCAACTTCCTCCCAACAAGAGTTAAACATGATAAAATGAACTATAAAGTAACATGAAGCTAGCAACATAACTAAATCCCTCAACTTGGAGGTATGTTTGGCAAAAGCTCTCACTCTAGGCCATTCAAGCTTGTTCTTTTACATTGCTTGGGCACAAGAGTATGGAAGCTTGCCTAATCTCCTCAAGAAGAAGAAGAAAAACCCTCTACTTAAGGTATAAAGAAGAGTTCCTACCTTAGTTCTTCAAAGTGTGTAGTAATTTGGAGGAAAAATGAAAGAGAGTGTAAGAGCAAGAGAGAGTGCACGGTTTTGGGCTGGAAAAATGGCTGAAAAATGAGGATTTTGGTGTATATGGTCTTGTGTAATTATCTTCCATGTATTAGACACAAATATCCAATTATTAAATTCAACTAAATACCTATTCCATACATTATACATGGCTATATATGCTTACACCTATTCTTACTAAATACCATGTATATGTATGTGGGTATGTGTGTGTGTGTATATGTAGCCATGTACATCACCACTAATATATAGTTATTTATGTATATGAGGTTCAAGAGTATGTATTAGTAAAGATATTTGGATAAAATATAAAATAAAATCAACTAAAATCAAACAAAAACATATATATTCTGAAACTCTTATTTATTAAGTATTTTATTGCTTATTTCTCAGCAAAAAAACGAAAATTGGGGTTGGAGAGGTGAAAAGACCAAAATACCCCTTGTTTTGCCCACTTTTCGAGAATTGCCCAAAAATAGAAATAAAATTGTAAAAATTCGAAAATTAATTTTTTTAAGTCAAATAAAACCTAGAATATTTATTTTTATTATTATTTTAATTTTTGGATAATAATTAAGCATTTTCAAAATTAGATTTCAAATTAATAACTTAAATACGATGTTTTCCGAAAATTACTAAAAATGCTTGGAAAAATAGGTAAAAGTTGAAAATAATCTATTAAAAATTTCTGGAAGTTTAGAAGGATCAAATGCATAAAAGTTTAAAAAATATTTGGAATTTATAATATTTTATAAATATTTAGGTAGTAAAATGCTCACTAGTTCACAAATAAAATCATATTTGAAAAAATAATCTCTATAAATCAATAACTCACAAAATAATCCTATAAATTTTGTATAATATAAAATAGGTAAATAAGGGATTTACCGGGTCGTTACATCCTCCCCTCCTTAGAAAATTTCGTCCTCGAAATTCACCTTTTTTTTTTTTTTTTAAACACAATTGAGGGGACTTTTTTTTTTCAAAACAAATTGTCCAAGTACCAAATCCCATTTTATTTTTTCGAAAATTGATTTTCAAAAATTTTCAAAAAAATACTCTTCAAAGTTTAACGAAGATTGCACATACCAGTATCGACTGCCAGGCGTTGGGATTCTAGAGGTGGCTCCTGTGGGTTCAAGAGGCGTCTTCCGCACACGTAGCACTTTGCCCCGCAGGCTCAAAACATTCAAGACATAGTACTTGGCCTCATGGGCTCAAGACTTTCAACACATAGAGTACTTGGCCTCGTGGGCTCAAGACTTTCAATACATAGAGTACTTGGCCTCGTGGGCTCAAGACTTTCAATACATCGCAGTTGGCCTCGTGGGCTCAAGACGTAACATTTGCTCTACAGGCTCAAGAGGTGGCTCCCGTGTGCAGAGCACTTTGCTCCACAGAGCACTTAGCTCCCGATTTTCCGGCTGGCAACCTGCTCTGATACCACTTGTAACGACCCCGATATTCCTTTATATTTTATTAAACATAAATAGTAATTTGTTTACATAAAACATATACAAAATACAAGAGTTACAATTTTCAAAAGAAATACAAAATAACTTTATTGCGTAAATGGCTTCGAAACGCTTCCGCTGCGCCACTCTGATCCGTTATTTCATTTCTTTCTAAAAAAATATTGGAAAAGAGGAGTCAACGCGATGGTTGAGTAGAAACACTTCTTTATACACATAAGGTGCTCGTGTGTCAAGTGCACATTAGTTACACATAGCACATATATAATTTCACACTTTCTACCTTTCGTCACCTGACAGTGACCCTTATAACTACCCAGGCCGAAATAACAACCAGCACATTTCTCCGGCCAGCCTTATCCTCCAATGGTCGTATCTCGGGCATACGCCTTAGTATTGTTCTACGACCCTCTCTCTTGAGTAGATCCCTCCGTCTACCCAAGGGAGGGATTAGGAGATGGAAGGGTGGTGAACTCTCCCGGCTACTCAATAGTATGTCCCGGTGGAACACCCCCCAGACCATTCCAGCACATATGGGCCCATTCACACAATTGCAATTTGTTCACATGTGCACATAATCATAGTTTAGCAAAGTAAGCTCCACACTTATAAATGAAAGCTTTATGTTTGCTTATTAAGCATATGTAAATAGATAGTAGCAAAATATGTAAATAGATAAAATATAAATATAAATATATAAACATAACTAGTATAAATATATAAATATAAAGACTAAAATATAACTAGTATAAATATACTTAAATATATATATAGATTAAAAGATAACTAATATAAATATATAAAATATATAAAATATGATATAGATAAGTTTATATATATAAAGATGATAGAAAAATATATAAACTATATAAAGTGTGATATAGATATAAGATGATTGAAATTATCTACATATATATATAAACCAATAAAATGAATATAATTATATATATACTTATACGTACCATATATATATATATATATATAGATTAAAGTAGTCTTACTAAGTATTACTAAGTATATAATTAGTCTATAATAAGTAGACATATATATATACGTACATAACTATATATATATATATACCTAATCTCTAATAAATTAGTTAAATGAATAGATAACAATACTTTAAATATTTACATATATATACGTACATAGATATATATATATATATATACATGTATATTTCTATAATCATCAAAGTAGGCATAAAACTATACAATAAAATATAATAAATAGATATGTGGAGCTTTCTTCACAAATACTTTCAAGACAACATAGGATATCCTCCTACTAGCTCAATTAAAGAATCATGGTCTCATACTACTTCATATAAAGCATAGAACTCACATAATAATTCAAATAAAACATAAGAATGCCATATTATTGTAAGAAGGCACAATAATCACATAATTTTCCAAGAAAGCATAGTAAGCACATAGAACTCTAAATAAGCATACTAATCACATAAGATCTTCAAGATCATGCTCATAATACTATCCATCCTTCAACTTCCTCCCAACAAGAGTTAAACATGATAAAATGAACTATAAAGTAACATGAAGCTAGCAACATAACTAAATCCCTCAACTTGGAGGTATGTTTGGCAAAAGCTCTCACTCTAGGACATTCAAGCTTGTTCTTTTACATTGCTTGGGCACAAGAGTATGGAAGCTTGCCTAATCTCCTCAAGAAGAAGAAGAAAAACCCTCTACTTAAGGTATAAAGAAGAGTTCCTACCTTAGTTCTTCAAAGTGTGTAGTAATTTGGAGGAAAAATGAAAGAGAGTGTAAGAGCAAGAGAGAGTGCACGGTTTTGGGCTGGAAAAATGGCTGAAAAATGAGGATTTTGGTGTATATGGTCTTGTGTAATTATCCTCCATGTATTAGACACAAATATCCAATTATTAAATTCAACTAAATACCTATTCCATACATTATACATGGCTATATATGCTTACACCTATTCTTACTAAATACCATGTATATGTATGTGGGTATGTGTGTGTGTGTATATGTAGCCATGAACATCACCACTAATATATAATTATTTATGTATATGAGGTTCAAGAGTATGTATTAGTAAAGATATTTGGATAAAATATAAAATAAAATCAACTAAAATCAAACAAAAACATATATATTCTGAAACTCTTATTTATTAAGTATTTTATTGCTTATTTCTCAGCAAAAAAACGAAAATTGGGGTTGGAGAGGTGAAAAGACCAAAATACCCCTTGTTTTGCCCACTTTTCGAGAATTGCCCAAAAATAGAAATAAAATTGTAAAAATTCGAAAATTAATTTTTGTAAGTCAAATAAAACCTAGAATATTTATTTGTATTATTATTTTAATTTTTGGATAATAATTAAGCATTTTCAAAATTAGATTTCAAATTAATAACTTAAATACGATGTTTTCCGAAAATTACTAAAAATGCTTGGAAAAATAGGTAAAAGTTGAAAATAATCTATTAAAAATTTCTGGAAGTTTAGAAGGATCAAATGCATAAAAGTTTAAAAAATATTTGGAATTTATAATATTTTATAAATATTTAGGTAGTAAAATGCTCACTAGTTCACAAATAAAATCATATTTGAAAAAATAATCTCTATAAATCAATAACTCACAAAATAATCCTATAAATTTTGTATAATATAAAATAGGTAAATAAGGGATTTACCGGGTCGTTACATCCTCCCCTCCTTAGAAAATTTCGTCCTCGAAATTCACCTTTTTTTTTTTTTTTTTTAAACACAATTGAGGGGACTTTTTTTTTTCAAAACAAATTGTCCAAGTACCAAATCCCATTTTATTTTTTCGAAAATTGATTTTCAAAAATTTTCAAAAAAATACTCTTCAAAGTTTAACGAAGATTGCACATACCAGTATCGACTGCCAGGCGTTGGGATTCTAGAGGTGGCTCCTGTGGGTTCAAGAGGCGTCTTCCGCACACGTAGCACTTTGCCCCGCAGGCTCAAAACATTCAAGACATAGTACTTGGCCTCATGGGCTCAAGACTTTCAACACATAGAGTACTTGGCCTCGTGGGCTCAAGACTTTCAATACATAGAGTACTTGGCCTCGTGGGCTCAAGACTTTCAATACATCGCAGTTGGCCTCGTGGGCTCAAGACGTAACATTTGCTCTACAGGCTCAAGAGGTGGCTCCCGTGTGCTGAGCACTTTGCTCCACAGAGCACTTAGCTCCCGATTTTCCGGCTGGCAACCTGCTCTGATACCACTTGTAACGACCCCGATATTCCTTTATATTTTATTAAACATAAATAGTAATTTGTTTACATAAAACATATACAAAATACAAGAGTTACAATTTTCAAAAGAAATACAAAATAACTTTATTGCGTAAATGGCTTCGAAACGCTTCCGCTGCGCCACTCTGATCCGCTATTTCATTTCTTTCTAAAAAAATATTGGAAAAGAGGAGTCAACGCGATGGTTGAGTAGAAACACTTCTTTATACACATAAGGTGCACGTGTGTCAAGTGCACATTAGTTACACATAGCACATATATAATTTCACACTTTCTACCTTTCGTCACCTGACAGTGACCCTTATAACTACCCAGGCCGAAATAACAACCAGCACATTTCTCCCGCCAGCCTTATCCTCCAACGGTCGTATCCCGGGCATACGCCTTAGTATTGTTCTACGACCCTCTCTCTTGAGTAGATCCCTCCGTCTACCCAAGGGAGGGATTAGGAGATGGAAGGGTGGTGAACTCTCCCGGCTACTCAATAGTATGTCCCGGTGGAACACCCCCCAGACCATTCCAGCACGTATGGGCCCATTCACACAATTGCAATTTGTTCACATGTGCACATAATCATAGTTTAGCAAAGTAAGCTCCACACTTATAAATGAAAGCTTTATGTTTGCTTATTAAGCATATGTAAATAGATAGTAGCAAAATATGTAAATAGATAAAATATAAATATAAATATATAAACATAACTAGTATAAATATATAAATATAAAGACTAAAATATAACTAGTATAAATATACTTAAATATATATATAGATTAAAAGATAAACTATACAATAAAATATAATAAATAGATATGTGGAGCTTTCTTCACAAATTGTAATGACCCGGTATTCCTTAATATTTAAATAATTGATATGAAATCTTACTCTTCTTGGAGATGTTTTTATTACTTGTTATTTTCACATTTTAGTTTGATTTTGAGATTAATGTACAATTTGAACGGTAAGTACTAATTTTCGAATTTTGATTTCCATTCTTGGAAAATTCATCTATTAAATACTCATTAGTTTTCAAAAATAATATAAATAAGTATTCTAGACTTTTATATATGGAGAAGATGCAATTTTTAATAAATTACATGATTTTCCAAATTTTAGACGAGTTTGACATTCGAACACAATTTTCGAACTTTCTATGTTCTAAATTGCAATTTTCGAAAATATAACTAAAACATTTTTAAATTCTGGTAAATATACATATAATTTCAGACTTATAAAGATTAAATTTCATAATTTTGGAATTTTTCTAAATTAATTATGAATTTTCGGATTCTATGCCCTAAAACCCCTAAGAAATGAGTAAATTGTATTTTCTACCCCTAGATATTATTTCTTTCCATTTCTTTCCATAATTATATATATAATACAAGAAAATAACCTACATTTTCAGATTTAAAAGAGGGGTGGACGAATTTTGGGGGATTTTGGGAGACAAAATTGTTAAATGTTAAATACTTGGTGTGTGTTAAGTCTTTCCCTCCAAGTTTGCTAGAGTTGCTAGATACAATGTATTTACACACTTGGCCAATACCTTCTAGATGCAAGAACACATGCTTGGCTCATGTTAAGGTAGAGTTCCACTTAAGCTTGTTAGACTCTATACTTGGCCAATTAGTGCATTAATTGGAAAATGACTTCATACTAATCTTCTATGTCTTCTACTTAGGAAAAAACACAAAAATCACCACACACACACCTCTAAAAATCCGGCCACTACCCCCTCCATTTCTTCTTGTTTCTTTCACTTTCCCTACACTCTTTCACCTCTTCAAACCATCTCCCAACCCCACACACTTTCCCTTCTTCAAATCCTACAAGGCAAGAAAGAAACCCCTACAAGACAAGAAAGACTATCAAGGTAGAAATTTGCCTATGGCATGAGCTAGGGTTAGGTTTTTATCAATCTATTGGCATCTTATCTCCCCTATAAGACCTAGGAGGTCACCACAAGTTGGTTTCCATCTTGGGTCTAAGGGATTTCAAGATATGTTGGTTATATATGTGAATACGATGCTCATGATGTTTCTATGATCATGTTTGGTTAAATTCTTGAATAAGCATGTTGAAAGTTGTTGCAAATATGCTTGAATTCTTTGTTATCATGTTTTATACCTTGTTAGAGTCTTATATATGTGTTAGAAGCCAGAATTTTAAGAGTCCCAAGCTGAAAATTCAAGTTGTGCATATGCTGGAATTACTATTCATGCAGAAGATATTGTTTTGAAGCTGAAAAGTTTAGTTTTTGCAAAGCTGAAAAATCCAAAAATTCCCAAGTGAAAACCTGGTTTATAAACTGTAAATTCAGTGTGGAATAAGCTGTAGAAACAGGTTTTTAAAAGATGGAGGTTTGGGTTACAAAAGCTAAAAATTTCAGTGGTTGCGCGTTAAAACGTTTCGCGTCGCAGTCTGAAAATTCCAGATCTTGTAAGCTGGAAATTCAAACTTTTAACAACTAAAAGTCTATTTCACAACCTTGGGAATGTATATGTGAATTTCCAGTCGGTTTTAAATTGGAAAATTAGTAGTTTGAAAGCTAGAAATTTCAGTTCGAAGTGGTAAATGCCGATGTCGCAAAACTGTGATTTTGGTGCTTTGTGTTAAATTTGAGCTGAACAGTTTGTATTGTGATGAATTTGTGATTCAAATGTATTGAAATTATGTGTACAAGGGCCCTATATGATTTCGGTGTGGATGGGGCTAGAGTTCGGCCGGGCGGCAATGGGCTTGCCGGTCTTAAAACAGTTCTCGCCATCCATGCCTATTCCCATCTTGCATGGACGGAGTGTTCCATGTATTGGTTGTGGGTCGTAGGAATTCGGCATATGCTCGAGATATGACCACCGGTGTGTTTGGTTGGGCACCAAGATTGGTTGGAATTGGTGCACATATTGTGATTGCATTACGGCATGGCGAGATAAGGTAGCCGCCCATCGAGATGGAAAATGGTAACAATGTGTTGGATTGTGATGCTCTTGTGAGCTGAAATTTATGTGATTTGATCAGAACTGAAATTTCTATGGTTTTATGTGTGGTTTTATGTGCTTTTATGACAATATGCAATTTCACACGATCACCTCATGTCTATGTAAATTTCTACTCAACATGTGTATATGTTGACGTTGCTTTCTATTATGATTTTAGCCGGATTTGAGACACAGGAAGATAGGAACGAGGAAGACTTAGGAGGGCGCTTCGAGGCTTTTAGTTAGTTATGTATGCGTTGTGCTAGAAACTTTGTGGTTTAGTTTGTGTATATGTAATAAACGACGTTTGTAAACTCATCTTTTGGAATATAAGTACGTGTGTTTGGTTTCATTACGCTATAAAATGGCATGTTTTTGTGAGATGGTTATAAATAGATGTTTTCATAATTAACTAGAGGTTTCGGGGCGTTACAAGTGGTATCAGAGCAGGTTGCCAGCCGGAAAATCGGGAGCTAAGTGCTCTGTGGGGCAAAGTGCTATGCCCACGGGAGCCACCTCTTGTGCCCGTAGAGCAAATGTTAAGTCTTGAGCCCACGAGGCCAAGTTTAATGTATTAAAAGTCTTGAGCCCACGAGGTCAAGTACTATATGTTTTGAAAGTCTTGAGCCCATGAGGCCAAGTACTATGTCTTGAATGTTTTGAACCTACGGGGCGAGGTGCTGCGTGTGCGGAAGACGCCTCTTGAACCCACAGGAGCCACCTCTAGAGTCCCAACGCCTGGCAGTCGGTAATAGTATGTGTGATTTTGCTACAAAACTTCTGGGGTATCTATTGGATTTCGTATTTGATTCAAACATATTTTGGGTTTACACCTAAGGTATGCTGGGCAAGGATCCTCGGTGTAAAATTTCGGAATAGATAGGAGATAGGCTTGATTCGAGAAGGTTAATTAGGGATGAATTTCCTTGGGTAGTGTTTGACATGCGGGGTGACGGGTGTGGCTGGGCGGCCGACCAGTGCATACTTTGCTCCCTTAAATGGCAAATACTTGACTAATTTGAGTATAAGGCGAATTTGTTTGGGTTATAGTTGTAAATGACTACTTGTGGAATTATGTGACGTAAGTTCTACGTGTGTGAAATCTACCTCTTGAACCATAGGAATCATCTCTAGAGTCACCACGCCCGACAGTCGATATTAGTATATATGATATTTGCTAAAATCTCTAGTGCATCGATTGGATTTCGTATTGAATTGAATTATATTTTGAGAAAACGTATCATTTGGCAGAGGTAGTACTAAGAAAGGGATGTTGAGATGTTAAAATTTAGTACTGAAATAGCACCATGAGATTTGGGAAAGGTAGAAGCTATGTTCTTTGTCGAAATTGAGGAGAGAAAGATTTGGAAGTTGTGGTGGTCTAAGGCTCGGAATTTGAGATAGGATTCATAATTTTACTATGGTAGTCGAACCGATATGGAGAATTGAAAAGTACAATGGAGCAATTGATAAATTAAGAAACTTTATAAGACCATAATCTAGGGGCGGCCCAAGTGAAAGGAACTCTGGAGGATATATCAAAGCTGCAAGAATGGGTGTGTGAGGTAACCAAATAAACCTACCATATGGAAGGTACGCATTTAGCTTGTTTCATTTACCTAGAATTTTGATTGATTCAAATTCATTACATGTTTTCTCGACTAGACGTTCAACCTGATATTTATCGAATGAATGAGAAGTATAAATTAGAAGTAGCCACTATCCAATATTGATGAGTTATTTGATTAAGCACAAGAAGTTTCATTATATTCCAAACTGGATTTGAAATTAGGTGAGAAGGTGAGGGGAAATTTTAGTAGTCATGGGAAGAAGAGCAATAATGGAATAGAATAAAGAAATATATCAAAGCTACTAGGAATGATGAACTTAAGTATAGATTTCTATTTTAGGCGAAGTGTGTTGTAACGACCCGGCCCTTTAACTAATTTATTAAAACATAGCCAACTAAAACATGAAACTATACTTATTTTATTGAAAATATATCACAGTAGTGCGCAAAATACATAGTAATACAAAAGTTTATAACCTCACGGCCTCTCAAAAATACAAAATATCGGCCTCTCCAAAATACAAAATATCAAGCTTAATTCCGACTAGCTAAAGGCGCCGAACCGTTCCTCGCTATCATCCTTAGTAACTCCCACCTCCTTTTCGGCTAAAATTATCATATAGAGAAATGATCAACATACACGTTGAGTAGGAATTTTCACTTAATAACATAAGGTGCTCGTGTGTATAGTAACTGCACATAATCATAATATTTCACATAATATTTCATATAATTTTACCTTTCGAGTCACTTATTAGTGACTCCCTTATATCTCCCACAGTACAAGATTCCAACCGTTCACATCATTAATCCCTATATTCCATCCGTCCACATCGATTCCATCCGTTCACATCGGTGGCCATATCTTGAGATTATGCCAATTCCCTACAACTAATACCAATACATGGAACACTCCGTCCATGCAAGATGGGATGGATGATGAGAACTATTTTAAGACCGGCAAGCCCATTGCCGCCCGGCCGAACTCACCCCCATCCACACCGATAACACATTTGGGCCCGGCATGCACAAATAAAGATTGTCACATAAACATATTCTCACATAATTTCACATAAGGAACATACTTCCATACTTATAACTTTAAATATAAAAGCATACAAATAACATATTTTGGAATAATAAACATACATGAACATAAGATATGAATATAACTAGAAACATAATTTCTAATAAATTCTAGTAGTATAATGAAGGATAATATCATGATAGTGAAATAATAAACTAGCACTAGAAAATAACTTATGTAATTAAGGAAATTCCTACCTTAACTCACTTCTCGATCGATATATATGTAGATGTGAACGTGTATATGTACGAATATGTGAGAGTGTTGAAAGAGAGTGAAATATTTATATATATATGTGTACTATGTGTGTGTATTGTGAGGAGTGTGTGTGCCGTGAATGTGTGTGTGTGTGTTTATTGTGAATGTGTGTATCTCGTGATTGTGGGTGTGTGTGTATTGTGAAGAGTGTGTGTGTGCCGTGAATGTGTGTGTGTGTTGTGATTGTGTGTGTGTATGTGCACCGTGTGTGTGTGTAGAGAATTGTGTGTGACGTGAAGTGTGTGTGTAAAGATAGTAGTGTGTGTGTTTGTATTGTGTGTGATGTGTACTATATATATATATATGTACCGTGTGTGTGTGTGTAGGAAATAGTGTGGGGTGTGTGTGTTTATGATAGAAATTAGAATTCAACAAGCCTCTATTTATAGAGGTTGGTTAAGACACATTATAAAAAATTAATTATGTCAATTTTTCATAATTAGATTCATCTTACTCATCACTATTTAATAAATGCATACATGCTTAGTAATAGGCCTAAATGTTATTAGGTGTGCTCTAATATTGATGAATGGAAGTCTAGGTTAATTTAAATAATACAAGTGTATAAATTTCTAGAAGAGTTATAACAAGTGTAAAAATTCATTTAATGCTTGAATTATCAAGAATAATTATCAAAAATAAATTAGATATATTATTATATATATATATATATATGCAAGTTTTCGGCTATAGATATATATACCTATATTATATAGTTTTCTACATATTTGGAACATACATATATTTATATAATATATTAGTGATGACCTTAGATTAATATCTATATATATTTTTGGAATAAAATATAGATATGTGTATACATAGGCATAGTTTATTATTTTATGTTGTGATAAAATTAAGATATATACATATATGTATATCTCGAACATATAGATATATAATTTCGAATATGTATAATATACTAAAATTATTTTTAACAATTAATATATTAGTATAGTAACAATTTTAAATTCAAAGTATAGATATGAAAATTCATAATATATTAGAGAATATTATACATTATTCATAATAAAATCACATATTTGAGATAGAATCACATATTTCACATACAAAATAATAATCACATAAAACACTAGATAATTTAATCATATAATTAACTTTTAAAATACCTCGAAATAACGGGTCATTACATGTGTAATAGTTAAATGATGATTCCCATGTGATAGTTATATTTCTTATTTCTTTTCGTAAGACCTCATCATTACTTATTCAAAAGATCTCTAAATTTCATTTTACTTGGAAGCAACTTTTTATAATCTCCATAGGAGATGTACTTTTTAATCGAACCTTGAAGCCTATATTCTTTGATTTGTTTCTAAAGCTATAAGTTTTCTTATTACATATTATTTTGTCCTTATATATTCACAATATCGATATTTCTTTGGGATATCTCTTACAACCAATATTCATTGTTTAATATAAAGGAAAGAAAATGCCAATTTTGTTTTTTAACTTCCTTTTAAAACAATGACTTCAATAGCAAGTCTTTTGATTCTGTAATCATTCCTTTTGCTTTTAAGGCACTGTTCAAAGTTTTCTTAATCGACATCTCCTTTTATCTCTTTCTTGAAAAGTTTTTGATAGAGGAAATTTCCAAGTTATTTCACCTATTAGTAAAAGCTCGAAATCTTTGTGATTTACGCCAATCTAATTTTCCTTATTGATACTTCAATTGCCAAGTTGTTATCCAAACTTGTATGCATTCTCGTGTGAATCAATAATAATCCATTAACAGTCTTTTATTCCATTTGCACCTTTAAACTTCAAACATGAAAATTTGTTGAAGCAAGTCTTGAAAATTGATGAGTTATCATTGATCTCTAGTAAACTTCTTCCCGTATATTCCTAAATGATATTTAAAAATAAAAATGTTAACAAATATTTTCAAATCCTACTACATTTACGACTCACTTCTTCCACTTGTCGATCTTTTGTTCCTATTAATTAAAATTTTGGTTTTTGACTTTGCCGTATACATCTGAGATCTGATTTTTTTTATCCATCCGGACTATCACAACCCTTACTCATATTTAAACCTATCACCAAAAATTTCATTATAGGATTACTTTGAACCTAGCACGGCAATAATGCAATATGGATAGTTGTGGATAGACTTATGAAAAGCTTCCACTTCCTTGTGTGGTTCAGAATGGGAGAATATTAGAAACAAGACATAGTTGGACTGCATGGTGCTTGGTGTCTCGGTTAGTATAGTCTTGAATAGAAACCCACAGTTTGCCCTAAATTTTGGCAAGAATTACAAAATGTTTGAACCACTAAGTTAAACGTTAGTATTTCTCTTCAACCTCAAACTGGTGGACAACTAGAAAGAATCATACAAACCCTTGAAGATATACTTTGAATTTGAAAGAAGTTAAGATCGACACCTCTCACTAGCCAAAGATGCCTAAAACCATAACGATTAACCTATAGTTGGCATGTTACCTTTTCTTAAAGCACTTTAGGCACAAGGAAATAGATCCATAGTATATTGGAATGAAGTGGCAAAAGTGAAGCCCAAAGTTAGTAGGGGAAATCACCAAAGTCACCAAAGTAGCTCGAAGGTGAATGACAGAAACACAAAGTCGCTAAAAGAGTTACTCCGATAAGAGATGAAAAGATTTGGAGTTTAGCTTAGGAAAGGAGTCTTGAGATTTGGGAAACAAATGAAACGTGTAATCCAAGATATGACGGTTCTTTTGACCTATTGGGAAGAATAGGAAAAGTAGTAGTGTAAGTTGGCATTACCTTCTACCTACTAGAGATACATAATGTCTTCTATGTATCTATACCCAAGAAATATCACTCGGATCCCTCACATACACTAAACCATGACACCTTAGATATTGACCCAGATTTAACTATGTTGAAGAGCCTATTGAAAATATCGAATTTAAGGAATGCACTTTAAGGAACAAGACAAGCCCATTAGGATGAGTGCTATGGAAACATCATGGGATTTAAGAAACCACTTGGGAACGATTGAACGAAGTACAAGAGAAGTACCTACAATTATACGGATAAGGACTTGACATATGAGGAAGGGCTTGTTTGCATCTTAGAAGTGAAAGAACGAACCCTGTGAAACCATTCTATTCCTATAGTCCAAGCGTTGTGGAAATATCATAATCTCGAGGAAACCACATGGGAGAAACTAGAATACATGATGGACAAATATCCACATTTCTTTAACTAGCAAGGCTGAATTTCGAGGACGAAATTCCTTTCAAGGAGGGGAGGATGTAATGACCCGGTATTCCTTAATATTTAAATAATTGATATGAAATCTTACTCTTCTTGGAGATGTTTTTATTACTTGTTATTTTCACATTTTAGTTTGATTTTGAGATTAATGTACAATTTGAACGGTAAGTACTAATTTTCGAATTTTGATTTCCATTCTTGGAAAATTCATCTATTAAATACTCATTAGTTTTCAAAAATAATATAAATAATTATTCTAGACTTTTATATATGGAGAAGATGCAATTTTTAATAAATTACATGATTTTCCAAATTTTAGACGAGTTTGACATTCGAACACAATTTTCGAACTTTCTATGTTCTAAATTGCAATTTTCGAAAATATAACTAAAACATTTTTAAATTCTGGTAAATATACATATAATTTCAGACTTATAAAGATTAAATTTCATAATTTTGGAATTTTTCTAAATTAATTATGAATTTTCGGATTCTATACCCTAAAACCCCTAAGAAATGAGTAAATTGTATTTTCTACCCCTAGATATTATTTCTTTCCATTTCTTTCCATAATTATATATATAATACAAGAAAATAACCTACATTTTCAGATTTAAAAGAGGGGTGGACGAATTTTGGGGGATTTTGGGAGACAAAATTGTTAAATGTTAAATACTTGGTGTATGTTAAGTCTTTCCCTCCAAGTTTGCTAGAGTTGCTAGATACAATGTATTTACACACTTGGCCAATACCTTCTAGATGCAAGAACACATGCTTGGCTCATGTTAAGGTAGAGTTCCACTTAAGCTTGTTAGACTCTATACTTGGCCAATTAGTGCATTAATTGGAAAATGACTTCATACTAATCTTCTATGTCTTCTACTTAGGAAAAAACACAAAAATCACCACACACACACCTCTAAAAATCCGGCCACTACCCCCTCCATTTCTTCTTGTTTCTTTCACTTTTCCCTACACTCTTTCACCTCTTCAAACCATCTCCCAACCCCACACACTTTCCCTTCTTCAAATCCTACAAGGCAAGAAAGAAACCCCTACAAGACAAGAAAGACTATCAAGGTAGAAATTTGCCTATGGCATGAGCTAGGGTTAGGTTTTTATCAATCTATTGGCATCTTATCTCCCCTATAAGACCTAGGAGGTCACCACAAGTTGGTTACCATCTTGGGTCTAAGGGATTTCAAGATATGTTGGTTATATATGTGAATACGATGCTCATGATGTTTCTATGATCATGTTTGGTTAAATTCTTGAATAAGCATGTTGAAAGTTGTTGCAAATATGCTTGAATTCTTTGTTATCATGTTTTATACCTTGTTAGAGTCTTATATATGTGTTAGAAGCCAGAATTTTAAGAGTCCCAAGCTGAAAATTCAAGTTGTGCATATGCTGGAATTACTATTCATGCAGAAGATATTGTTTTGAAGCTGAAAAGTTTAGTTTTTGCAAAGCTGAAAAATCCAAAAATTCCCAAGTGAAAACCTGGTTTATAAACTGTAAATTCAGTGTGGAATAAGCTGTAGAAACAAGTTTTTAAAAGATGGAGGTTTGGGTTACAAAAGCTGAAAATTTCAGTGGTTGCGCGTTAAAACGTTTCGCGTCGCAGTCTGAAAATTCCAGATCTTGTAAGCTGGAAATTCAAACTTTTAACAACTAAAAGTCTATTTCACAACCTTGGGAATGTATATGTGAATTTCCAGTCGGTTTTAAATTGGAAAATTAGTAGTTTGAAAGCTAGAAATTTCAGTTCGAAGTGGTAAATGCCGATGTCGCAAAACTGTGATTTTGGTGCTTTGTGTTAAATTTGAGCGGAACAGTTTGTATTGTGATGAATTTGTGATTCAAATGTATTGAAATTATGTGTACAAGGGCCCTATATGATTTCGGTGTGGATGGGGCTAGAGTTCGGCCGGGCGGCAATGGGCTTGCCGGTCTTAAAACAGTTCTCGCCATCCATGCCTATTCCCATCTTGCATGGACGGAGTGTTCCATGTATTGGTTGTGGGTCGTAGGAATTCGGCATATGCTCGAGATATGACCACCGGTGTGTTTGGTTGGGCACCAAGATTGGTTGGAATTGGTGCACATATTGTGATTGCATTACGGCATGGCGAGATAAGGTAGCCGCCCATTGAGGTGGAAAATGGTAACAATGTGTTGGATTGTGATGCTCTTGTGAGCTGAAATTTATGTGATTTGATCAGAACTGAAATTTCTATGGTTTTATGTGTGGTTTTATGTGCTTTTATGACAATATGCAATTTCACACGATCACCTCATGTCTATGTAAATTTCTACTCAACATGTGTATATGTTGACGTTGCTTTCTATTATGATTTTAGCCGGATTTGAGACACAGGAAGATAGGAACGAGGAAGACTTAGGAGGGCGCTTCGAGGCTTTTAGTTAGTTATGTATGCGTTGTGCTAGAAACTTTGTGGTTTAGTTTGTGTATATGTAATAAACGACGTTTGTAAACTCATCTTTTGGAATATAAGTACGTGTGTTTGGTTTCATTACGCTATAAAATGGCATGTTTTTGTGAGATGGTTATAAATAGATGTTTTCATAATTAACTAGAGGTTTCGGGGCGTTACACAAATACTTTCAAGACAACATAGGATATTCTCCTACTAGCTCAATTAAAGAATCATGGTCTCATACTACTTCATATAAAGCATAGAACTCACATAATAATTCAAATAAAACATAAGAATGCCATATTATTGTAAGAAGGCACAATAATCACATAATTTTCCAAGAAAGCATAGTAAGCACATAGAACTCCAAATAAGCATACTAATCACATAAGATCTTCAAGATCATGCTCATAATACTATCCATCCTTCAACTTCCTCCCAACAAGAGTTAAACATGATAAAATGAACTATAAAGTAACATGAAGCTAGCAACATAACTAAATCCCTCAACTTGGAGGTATGTTTGGCAAAAGCTCTCACTCTAGGCCATTCAAGCTTGTTCTTTACATTGCTTGGGCACAAGAGTATGGAAGCTTGCCTAATCTCCTCAAGAAGAAGAAGAAAAACCCTCTACTCAAGGTATAAAGAAGAGTTCCTACCTTAGTTCTTCAAAGTGTGTAGTAATTTGGAGGAAAAATGAAAGAGAGTGTAAGAGCAAGAGAGAGTGCACGGTTTTGGGCTGGAAAAATGGCTGAAAAATGAGGATTTTGGTGTATATGGTCTTGTGTAATTATCTTCCATGTATTAGACACAAATATCCAATTATTAAATTCAACTAAATACCTATTCCATACATTATACATGGCTATATATGCTTACACCTATTCTTACTAAATACCATGTATATGTATGTGGGTATGTGTGTGTGTGTATATGTAGCCATGTACATCACCACTAATATATAATTATTTATGTATATGAGGTTCAAGAGTATGTATTAGTAAAGATATTTGGATAAAATATAAAATAAAATCAACTAAAATCAAACAAAAACATATATATTCTGAAAATCTTATTTATTAAGTATTTTATTGCTTATTTCTCAGCAAAAAAACGAAAATTGGGGTTGGAGAGGTGAAAAGACCAAAATACCCCTTGTTTTGCCCACTTTTCGAGAATTGCCCAAAAATAGAAATAAAATTGTAAAAATTCGAAAATTAATTTTTGTAAGTCAAATAAAACCTAGAGTATTTATTTGTATTATTATTTTAATTTTTGGATAATAATTAAGCATTTTCAAAATTAGATTTCAAATTAATAACTTAAATACGATGTTTTCCGAAAATTACTAAAAATGCTTGGAAAAATAGGTAAAAGTTGAAAATAGTCTATTAAAAATTTCTGGAAGTTTAGAAGAATCAAATGCATAAAAGTTTAAAAAATATTTGGAATTTATAATATTTTATATATATTTAGGTAGTAAAATGCTCACTAGTTCACAAATAAAATCATATTTGAAAAAATAATCTCTATAAATCAATAACTCACAAAATAATCCTATAAATTTTGTATAATATAAAATAGGTAAATAAGGGATTTACCGGGTCGTTACAGTCCTCAAATCTAAATCCACATCAAAAGGAGAAAGATCAGAAACATTAAATGTTGCAGAAATGCCATACTCACCTGGTAGATCAATCTTGTAGGCATTGTCGTTAATGCGCTCCAAAACTTGGAATGGGCCATCACCACGTGCATCCAACTTGCTTTTCCATTGGTTTGGGAATCTCTCCTTTCTAAAGTGAACCCAAACCCAATCACCTGGTGCAAAGACAATCCGCCTCCTTCCTTTATTTGCCTTGTCAGCATAAAGACGGTTCTTCTTCTCAATGTTGGTGCGGGCTTTCTCATGTAATGACTTCACCAAATCTACCTTCTTTTGTCCATCTAAACTCACAAGCTCAGTTAAAGGCAAAGGACATAAATCCAGCACAGTTAAAGGGTTAAAGCCATATACAATCTCAAAAGGTTAAAAGCCGGTAGAAGAATGAATGCTCCTATTATATGCAAACTCAATAAATGGCAAACAATCTTCCCAAGTTTCAATTGCACGCAATAAGGTTCCCAAAGTCCTATTCACAACCTCAGTTTGTCCATCTGTTTGTGGATGGCAAGTAGTAGAATAAAGCAATTTAGTTCCCAATTTACCCCACAAAACACGCCAAAAATGTGAAAGGAACTTAGTATCCCTATCGGAAATAATGGTGCGTGGCACCCCCCATGTAAACGCACCACCTCTCTAAAGAACAAATCAGCTATGTTAGTTGCATCATCAGTCTTATGACATGCAATAAACTGTGCCATCTTGCTAAACCTATCAACAACAACATATATAGAATCTCTCCCACGCCTAGTCCTAGGCAATCCAAGCACAAAATCCATGGAAATATCAGTCCAAGGCGAACTAGGCACAGGTAAAGGCATATAAAGACCATGTGGCATAGACTTAGACTTGGCCTGTTTACATGCAATACATGAAGAGCAAACTTTCTCAACATCTTTTCTCATATGTGGCCAATAAAAATGTTCATTCAACATGTCATAAGTCTTATGCACACCAAAATGCCCCATTAGACCCCCACAATGTGATTCCAACACTAGCAGGTTGCGCATAGAACATTTAGGTAGACAAAGTTTATTTCCCCTAAACAAAAAGCCATCATGTCTATAAAACTTGTCAAATGCTCCATGTTCACAAGCAACATAAGCATTCCCAAAATCAGAATCATTCACATATAATTCTTTGATATGCTCAAAACCCAACAACTTAGAACTAAGAGTAGAGATCAAGGCATACCTTCGGGATAATGCATCTGCCACGACATTCTCTTTCCCGTGCATATATTGAATCACATACGGAAACTGCTCTATAAATTCAACCCACTTACCATGTCTCTTGTTAAGCTTACCTTGCCCTTTTAAATGCTTCAATGATTCATGATCCGTGTGAATTACAAATTCCTTGGGCATCAAATAGTGCTGCCACACGTCCAAGGCTCTAACAAGGGCATAAAGCTCTTTGTCATATGTAGAGTAGTTGATTTGAGCTCCGTTCAACTTTTCACTAAAGTATGCTATTGGTTTCTTCTCTTGCATCAAAACAGCCCCAATACCTACACCAGAAGCATCACATTCAATCTCAAAAGTTTTATCAAAGTTAGGCAAAACAAGAATAGGAGCTGAACACAATTTATTCTTTAAAGTATCAAACGCTTTCTGTTGGGCTTCTCCCCACTTGAACCCAACTTCTTTCTTCACTATCTCTGTGAGAGGCGCAGCTATGGTAGAAAAGTCCTTCACAAACCGCCTGTAGAACCCAGCTAAACCGTGAAGCTTCTTACCTCAGATATAGTTTTAGGCGTGGGCCATTCCTTTATGGCCTTGACTTTTTCTTCATCCACTTCAATACCTTGCGAACTCACAATAAAACCAAGAAATACAAGTCTATCTATGCAAAATGTGCACTTTTTAAGCTTAGCATACAATTGTTCTTGTCTCAAAACTTGTAAAACTAGCCTAACATGCTCAATGTGGTCATCAATAGACTTGCTGTAGATAAGGATATCATCAAAATACACAACTACAAATTTCCCTAAGTAGGCACGCAAAACATGGTTCATTAACCTCATAAATGTGCTAGGTGCATTAGTTAGCCCAAAAGGCATAACCATCCATTCATACAAGCCATACTTAGTTTTAAATGCAGCTTTCCATTCATCCCCAGGTTTCATTCTAATTTGATGATACCCACTCATTAGATCAATTGTAGAGAAATATTTAGCACCATGTAGTTCATCTAACATGTCATCTAACCTAGGAATGGGACGTCGATACTTTACAGTGATTTTGTTGACTGCTCTGCAATCAACACACATCCTCCATGTCCCATCCTTCTTAGGTACCAAAAGGACTGGAACTGCACATGGGCTCATACTCTCCCTCACAAATCCCTTATCCAGTAGCTCATCAACTTGTCTTTGCAACTCCTTAGTCTCCATGGGGTTGCTCCTATATGCTGGACGGTTTGGGATTGTTGCTCCAGGAAGGAAGTCTATCTGATGCTCTATTCCCCTCAATGGTGGTAGACCATTCGGCATCTCTTCTGGAAAAACATCAGAAAACTCCTGCAATAAAGAAACAAAACTAGAAGGGAGAATAGAAGTGTCAAAGTCAGTCAAAGAAAAATAAGACTCTTTAAACCGAATCATCAAGATCGGTTTACCCTCACTAATTGCACCCCTGATCTCTCTTTCTCTCACAAAAAGTGTTTGTTTATTTCTTCCCTCACTCTTCTTTTCTCTCACCACTGGGCCATTTACTTGTTTACTCTTTTGTTTGGCCTCTTTTCCCTCTTTTTTTTTTCACTTTCTTTCTCTTTCTCCTCACTTCGCAAATTCTGCCCCTCTCTCTCCATAAGCTTCCTTTGGTCTAAATAGACCTCACTAGGTGTCAATGGAGTAAGAGTTACGCGCCTTCCTTCATGGGAGAATGAGAATCGGTTGAGGTAACCATCATGGTGCACTTTCCTATCCAACTGCCACGGCCTCCCAAGCAAAATATGGCCAGCTTGCATTGGAACCACATCACAAGTCACCTCATCCTTATATGGTCCAATTGAGAAAGAGACTACAACCTGCTTGTTCACCCTAACACTGCCCATGTCATTAAACCATTGAAGCTTGTATGGCCTAGGGTGTTTCTCACATTTTAACCCCAATTTACTCACCATACTAAGGCTTGCCACATTTGTACAACTTCCACTGTCAATTATAAGTGTGCAAACCTTGCCTCCCACCAAGCACCTCGTGTGAAAAATGTTTTCCCTCTGTTCTAAGCTCTCCTCTTGCAACTGCATACTCAACACACGCCTGGCAACCAAAGAAGATCCAACCTCAGGTGCTACCACAACTTCTTGCTCCTCTTCTTCCCCCTCACTGTCACCACAATATTCTAAGTAGGGCATCTCTTCCTCGCCTTCAGATTCTGAATATACATAACCATTCCGAACCACTATGACTCTCTTATTGGGATATTGAGAGGCGATATGACCCTTGCCCAAGCACTTGAAGCACTTGATGTCCCTACTAGGTGTAGTTGAGCTAGAACCTCTTGAATTGGAGCCTGAATTGGAGTCTTTAGCCTTGAGGCCCGAATCTACCCCGTTTGGTTTAGGGTTTTGAAACTCCTTTTTCTCGTCCTTTGTAGGCCATTTAGAACCCCAAGAGTTGCTGGTGTTGCTTGCAAACTTGTTGGAGCTCTTGCTCTTCTTCTGCTTCTCTATCTTCATGGCCATGTTAAGCATGTCTTCCATAGAATCATACTTGTAGAGCTCAATCACATCAGCTATTTCCTTGTTCAAACCACTCAAAAACCGAGCCATGGTTACCTCCTCATCTTCTACAATGTTAGCTCTAACCATGCACATCTCCATATCTTTGTGGTAGTCTTCAACTGACTTAGCCCCTTGCACCAGCCTGTGCAATTTCTGATGTAACTCTCTAAAATAGTGGGAAGGTACAAAATGCTTCCTCATTGCCTCCTTCATGTCGTCCCAATTGCTAATGGGGCGTCTCCCCACCTTTCTTCTACTCAAGTTGAGTTGATCCCACCAAAATAGAGCATAATCAGTGAACTCAACTGCAGCAATCTTCACCTTCTTCTCTTCTGAATATCTATTGCACTCAAAGATCATCTCAACCTTTCTTTCCCACTCCAAGTATTCTTCTGCATTGTTTCGGCCTTTGAAAGGTGGAATTTTGAGCTTGATGTTGCCCAAATTCCCATCTACCTTGTCAACTGCCACTTCGTCTTCCTCTTCTTCATAGGCTGGATTTCTAGTACTTCGGCCTCCAAACCTTCCCTTACCTCTTCCACGCTCAAGTCTGCCTTGCCTCCAATTGTAAGTCTCACTAGGCCACTCATCTTCATTATCAAACTCATCTTGCAAATTTTTGTTGGTATGAGCAAATGGTGTATGCCCTCTCTTTCTTGTAGTTGCTTGATGAGATTGAGAACTTCTTCCCTTCAACTCTTGGTCATGTCTCTCCAACTTGTCATTCATGGCCTCTAGAGTCTTGTTCAAATGAAGAAACTTAATACGAGGGGCCTAATCAAAAACATGTACTCATGAGAAGATTATGGCAATTCGGCATAAAACAAAGAACAAGATAGATTCTACCCTTTAAGCCCGCAACCCTCTTGTACTCAAGAAGAAGACTTAAAAGGATTTAATCAAGAAAAGATCAACACTTACAAGTACTCTTGAAGAATAAATCAGATTCTTGTTGCAATGGAGATTGTAGAGCTCACAATTCCTATGCTAGGGTTCATGAACAAGTTTTCATGAAGAACATGAAACTCACGTTTTTTACTCTTATTCAATCCAAGAAATCTGATTTCCAAAGGTTTAAAGAAGGTATTTATACCTTAGACAAAGCCTAACCCTAAACTAAACCCATTAGTCCAAATCCTATAAGGATTAGGCTTTAAGTGAAGCCCAAATAATCAAAGCCTATTAAGTCATGTGTTTAAAATCCAAACACAAGCTATTACAAATAATTAAAGCCCAAATAATCTTAACCCCAATTAAACAGCCCCTTCATCCATAGAACACGCCTCAAGCATATAGAGTAGCTTAGGTGTGCCTTCAAGCCAAATTGCACACTTAGTGAATTCATGCTCTTGCAACTCAAGTGTAACTTGGTCTTGTACATATGAGTTCATGGCTGTCCCAAAAACCTTAGCCCGTGCCCTTG
>JAOWBU010000018.1:119724-130154 GCA_026212405.1 Petrea volubilis | reverse complement strand
TAGCATCCGGCAAGAAGGGGTTCAGCCGGGGTAGCTCCGACTGCCGCTGCATAGGAACGACAAGGTGAGGCAGGGCACCGGACCGTCGCCAACGCTGTCCGGTGGCTTAGAGTCGCCCTATAGGGCGTCGGAATTCTAGGGTTAGGGTTTAGGCGAGAGTTTGAGGTAGAGAGAATTTTTTGGCTGTGAGTATCTTAACTCAAACATGGGTGTGAAAAATGAGTTGGGCATGATAGAGAGTTAGGCGGATGGAATTCCATGCCAAATCTGTGTGTGTTGCGATGTGAAAGCCTAAAACGATGAAAACAAAGTGTCATAGCGTGTTCCAAACAGACTAAAACACCATTTTAAGGGCAAATTTAACATCGTTTAAACGAGAATTAAGGCTAATCTTGCTTTGTTTCTCCTATTTGCAGGCAATAGAGCGCCCAAGATAAGTTAATGGATGGAATTCCCAACAAAAAACCATTTGTTGTGGGTAGTTAAAACATCAAATGATAAAAATGGGCACCAGTTCAACAATATTGAGTATTATAAGGTTGTAAACAGACTAAAATATCCATTTTAAGAGCTCACTAACGTAGTTTAAGCGTGAATTAAGGCCAATCTTGCTTTGTTTCACACTTTTCGCGGCCTAAAAGTGCAAGATAAATGAGTTAATGGATGGATTATTCCATGCAAAAATGAGTTAAAGCCGAAAATGATGAAAACAAGCACGAGTTGACCACGCAGTTAATGTTATAGCGGTTGCAACCTGACTAAAAAGAACCATTTTTTTAAGAGCACATTAACGTTGTTTAGCGGAAGTAAGGCTAATCTAGCTTCATTTCACCCTTTTTTGCAGGGAAAATAGAGCGTGGACAATATGGTAAGGATTGAATCCCAACTAAATCCATACGTTATGGGTAGGTAAAGTACATCAAACTCTCCTCAGTTACAACAAATCCGCTCTGTGACGACCCAGGTAATCCATGCTTTATTAATATTATTACTATGTACATACAAGAGTCTATTTAAACTCAGTACATATGAAACGCCAAAATCAATACAAGTTACATCGTATCACTAAACAACTTGCAAGCGACAAGTAAAAACCAAAGGCGAGTACGCAGCGGAATCTAACATCTTTCTTTCTAATAAAATGCTCGAACGGTTCTTCTTCTTCCACAATTTCGGTCTCATCTAAAACATAATACATATTCAACATCAACACATGTTGAGTAGAAACACATACTTCAATTACATAAGGTGCTCGGGTGATAGTTGCACATAAAGCACACATTAAAGCACACATTTTGCACTTTTCTACCTTTCGTCACCTAACAGTGACCCTTATGACTACCCATGCCGAATATACAACCAGCACATTTCTCCCGCCTGCCTTATCCTCGGTGGTCGTATCCCGGGCATACGCCGAATATTTTCTACGACCCTCTCTCTTGAGTAGAAACACTCGTCTACCCAAGGGGGGATTAGGAGATGGAGGGAGTGTGAACTCTTAAAACCGGCTACTCAATAGTATGTCCGGCGGAACACACCCAAACCACTCCGGCACATTTGGGCCCATTCACATAATATCACATAATCACATAATCATGGAAGTTTATGAAAAATTGGTATATGTATAACAAATCTCATTTCTTTTAAGAAAAACAAATATGTGTATAAGTTTGATATGTTTAATAAGAAAATTAGTATACTTATGTAACTACGAACTTACTTTTAAACACTTTTTAAGATCAATATGTTTTCTTCTCAAAAATACCATTTTTGCAAGAAAATTAGTTTACATACTTAAAAACAACTACTTCATATACATAAAGATAGTAAGATTTGTGATCTAACATATTTGCATAGATTTGCTAGCTAACAAGTTAACCATAACATATCTAATAAACCTTCCTAAGCACATCACAAACACAAAATACCTATCAAAGAGTAAATCAAGAGAGAATCCTAAGAACTAATCACACTTTATGAGCACAATAACAAGACAATCATTTCATCATGAATAAAGCATATAAACATGGAGCAAATATCTCTAAGCCCAAAAATTGGAGGGCATGTTTGGCAAAAGCTATCACTCAAGGCCAATCAAGCTTGTGTATTTTACATAGCTTGGCACAAGAGTATGGAAGCTTGCCTTGTAGGAAGACTACTCAAAAGAAGGAAAGAAAACACTTATGAAATCAAAGTAGGTTTCTACCTTAGTTTATACTTGAAAGGGGTGTAAAGAAGAGTGAAAGGATGATGTTTGTGGAAGAAACTTGAGAGAGTATAGTGTGTGAAGGTGTGAGGACGTTTTTGGGGGTGGGGAAGTGTGTGGGAGGTCCTATTTATAGTGGAGAATGAGGATAGAAGCCAAGACTTGAGGACCAAGTTTTAATAAATGCAAATCTCCCTATTTAATGCAAATCTCCCAACTAGGCTTAAAATTAAATGCCTAATTAAATGAAATCTTCCACCTCCCTCATCTATTTCTAGCCTTGGTGTAACCCTAATGCCATGAGCGTCATGAATCTAAATGATAGAGAGAACCACACAAGTGGTATAAATCTAGAAGGAAAAAGTTCATCTTCTATTCGTGATAGGATATTTAAATAAAATACTAAATGAAAATCAACCAAAATCTGATTTATTTATATTGCATAATTGTATAAGATCTGATAAAATATTCTACATGTTTATAGATTAGATAACATATCGAATTTGCCTTTATTTTATTGTTAACAACCTAAAATTAGGGATTTTTAGGGCATAAAATTAGGGTTTGGAGCATAAAATCCGAAAATTCATAATTAATTTAGAAAAATTCCAAAATTATGAAATTTAATCTTTATAAATCAAGAATTATATGTATACTTCCCAGAAATTACAAATGTTTTAGTTAAGTTTTCGAAAATTGCAATTTAGGACATAGAAAGTTCGAAAATTGTGTTGAATGTCAAATTCCTCTAAAATTTGGAAAATCATGTAATTCATTCAAAAATTGATTTTCTCCATGCATAAAAGTATAGATACTTAGTTATATTATTTTTGAAACTCATAAATATTATAGATGTGAATTTTCCAAGAGTGGTAATCGAAATTCAAAATTGGCACTTTACCGTTCAAATTATAAATTGATCTAAAATTTGACTAAAATGTGAAATGACATTTTCAAGAACATAAGACATTATATCAATTATTAAATATTAAAGATTACCAGGTCGTCACATCCTCCCCTCCTTAGAAAATTTCGTCCTCGAATTGGGTCCTATACTCAATCGAACAATGTGGGTACTTTTCTGCATTTCCTCCAATCGTTCCCACGTACTTTCTTCTAATCCCATGGTATTTCATAAAAACACGTACTAACGGAATGAGTTTTAGTTCCTCAGAGTACGCTCTTGGAAGTCTAAAATCCTAACCGGTTCTTCTACGTAGGTCAAGTCTGGGCCAATATCGAGAGACGCATGATTACAACGTGAGAGGGATCAGGATGGTATTTCTTAAGAGACATGGAATACGTCATGCACTTCTGCTAGAGTCGGAGGGTAAGGCTAATCGTATAAGCAACCTTTCCCACTCTCCGCTCGTATCTCAAAGGTCCAATATAGCGGGGGTTTAACTTGCCCTTCCGTCCAAACCTTTAGAACACCCCTTTCTTGGTGAAACTTTCAAGAATACAAGTCACCTACTCCGAATTCCCAGTCTTTTCGGTGTCTATCGGCATAAACTCTTTTGACGACTTTGTGCCGTTTCCATTCGTTTCTTTATCATCTTGATAGCCTCTGTCGTCTCATGAATTAAGTCCTGGACCTATAAGTTTACTCTCACCCACTTCGCTCCAACATACAGGGGATCTGCACTTTCTGCCCGTAAGAGCTTCAAAGGGAGCCATTCCTATCGTAGCTGGTAACTGTTATTGTAGGCGAATTCTGCCAGGGGCAAATGTCGATCCCAACTTCCACCAAAATCTAGGGTACATGCCCTAAGCATGTCTTCCAAAATTTGATACCTCTTTCAGTTTGTCCATCAGTTTGTGGGTGAAAAGCTGTACTGAAATTTAATCAGTGTCTAGTGCTTTCTGTAGCCTTGCCAAAAATTTGGAAACGAACCGAGGATCTCGGTCAGATACTAGCTTACTGGAACACCATGTAACTGACAATCTCACTCTTATAGATGTCTGCCATCTGATCCAATGAATAGTCTTAGAGAATGCAAGAAAATGGGCACTTTTCGTGAGTCTGTCTACTACCACCCATACTGCATCAGGACCCTTTGTGTCCGTGGTAGCCCCAATAACGAAGTCCATCGTTAATGTGTTCCCATTTCCATTCAGGGATTGATGAGGTTGTAGTAACCCAAAAGGCTTTTGATGGCTTTGCTTTAACTGTTGGCAAGTTAAGCATTTTGATACGAACTCTGCGATTTTGCCTTTTCATCTTGGGCCACCATAGTACTTGCCGTTTAACATCTTGATACTCTTATATTAGCCCTGGATGTATCGTTGTGGGTGTTGGTGTGCTTCCTCTAGTACTTCTCTCTTCAGCTGCTCATTATCTGGAACCCATACTCGGTTTCGGATCTTAAGATCCCATCATTTGGCAAGGTAAACTCCTTTTCTAAGCCGAGGTTAATTCGATTTTTAAACCCTTTGGAGTTCTTTGTGATTTCCTGAGCTTCTTTGATTCGCTGACAGTATAACGGGTTGTGCATGTAGTTGCGACCAGATAACTCCAAACTCCCGTTCTTTTAGGCTTCCAACTCGCGATATCTTCCAAGAAGTCCATTCTCGACTCATTAAACAGGCAAGATGAGCCTTTCTACTAATGCATCGGCTACGGGCATTCGCTTTTCCAGGATGGTATCGAATGTCACAATTGAAGTCAGGCTAGCATTTCCAACCATCTTCGTTGTCTCATATTTAACTCTTTCTGAGAGAACAAGTACTTGAGACTCTTGTGATCGGTAAATACTTCGAATGAAGTCCCATAAAGATAATGTCTCCATCTTGAGAGCAAAAAACGTATGGCTGCAAGCTCTAAATCGTGCGTTGGATAATTTCCATCGTAAGGTTTTAACTTTCGTGAAGCATAAGCCACTACCTTCCTGCTTTGCATAAGCACACATCCCAGTCCTTCTTTGGACGCTCTGTGTAGACCATGAATCCGTCAGTCCCCCTGTGGCAGAGTCAATACAGGGGCAGTGCCCAATTATTCTTCAGTTCTTGAAAGCTATTTTCGCAATGATTATCCCAAGCGAACCGCACGTTGGACTGAGTTAGCCTAGTTAAGGGGGCGGGCAATCTTGGAAAAATCCTTGATAAATCTCCTGATAGTATCCCGCCAATCCTAGGAAAACTTCGCACCTCTGTGACAGTTCGTGGGTTGCTTCCATTCCACCACGGCTTGCACTTTTCCTGGATCAACTTGCAATTCCATTCTTTGACACTATGGTCCTAGAAAGGCGACCTGTGTCAGCCAAAACTCACACTTGCTGAATTAGCATACACTTTCGTCTCTCAGTGCCTGGAGTACTATCCTCAAGTGCCTTCTTGTTCTTCTTTTGACTTAGAGTAGACCAGTATGTCGTCTATAAAGACAACTACAAATGGTCTAAGTATGGTCGGAATAACCCGGTTCATCAAGTCCATGAAGGTAGCAGGGGCGTTTGTTACACCGAATGGCATCACCACAAACTCGTAGTGACCGTTACCTGGTATTAAGGGCAGTTAGGAATATCTTCTTCTCGAATTCAGAACTTGGTGATATCCGGATTTCAAATTCTAGTTTCGAAATAAACTGAAGCTCCTTGTAGTGTGTCAAACAACTCATCAATGTTTGGCAAAGGGTATTTATTCTTGATGGTGACTTGGTTAAGCGGCGATAGTCGATGCATTAATCTCCAAGTTCCAGTCTTCTCTCTTGACAAATAGTACCGGGCTCCCCAGGGTGAGCTACTTGGGCGAATAAACCCTTTATCTAGCAACTCTTGTAGTTGGGTCTGAGCTCTTTCAATTCAGCAGGAGCCATCCTATAAGGAGTCTTAGAGATCGGGGCGGTTCCAGGTAATAATTCAATTACAAAATCGATCTCTCGATGTGGGGGTAAGCCCTTTAAATCATCAGGAATACGTCCGGGAACTCCCGTACTATAGGCATTTCTTCAAGCTTCTTTTTGTCTTCAGATATTCATAATGTGGGCCATGACGCATAATTGCCCTTTCGTAATAATCGGTTGGCTTGCACAAAGGAGATAATGGGTATCGCAGGTGTGGTTTTGTTCCCTACCATTTCAATGACAGCTGATTCGGAAAACATAACCTTACGGACCTTGTGACGACAGTCTACTTGAGCGTAAGATGCGGCTAACCAATCCATACCCAAAATAACATCAAGTCATGGAGGGGTAGTTAATACTAGGTCAGCTGTCATCTTTTGACCACTCATTTCTAGCTCACAACCTTTAAACACTAAGTCCGTCTTCCATTTAGTCCCAAGGGGCGTTGTGATTTCTAATTCGTAAGGCAAAATCTCAGGTTGTACTGCAGACTAGTAAAGAAACCAGTTGATATGTATGAATGCGTAGAACCTGGATCGACTAATACTTTAGCAAAGTATTGATTGACGAGAAGCGTACCTTCTACTACCGACGAATTCTCGACTTCAGCCCTGATTCATGGCGAAAACCTTCCCTTGGACCTCGTGGTTTTCCCACTTGATTCCCGTTGCCCTTTATATTCTTTCCGGATTTGAGGGTTGCGCGGGTTTTGCTTGAGGGCAGTTTTAATAGAAAATGCCCACTATTTCCACATATTGGGCACCTTCTGGCCTTATTCCAACATCGGTCTTCGGTATGGTTCAGCTTCCCGCAGTAGGTGCAAGTCTCATTTCTTTGAATTGAGGGGCCAGAAAAATTTCCTCGGTTTCCCTTGAATATTCGGCCTAAACATCTTGTTAGGGCCTCCCGGGGCTCTCCACCTAGTCCTCCAGTATTCGGTGCTCGTGTCAACTGTCCTCGTTTCATCTTCAACTGTTCCATCGTACTTTCCACCTTAAGTGCTGTTTCGACAGCCGCTGTGTAGGTGGCAACTGGACCGCAGATAACCGATCTTGGATTTCTAATCGAAGTCCTCCAATGAACTTCCATATCTTTCTCTCTTCATTCTCGACAAAGTAAGGCGCAAATCGAGCTAACTTGGTGAACAAGGCTTCGTACCTTGCCACGTTCAAGTCACGTTGAGCTAAATTGAGAAACTCTCTCTCCCGCCTCTCTTGGATAACTCGAGGGATATATTGGGCGTTGAATTCCTTAACAAAATTATCCCAAACGAAGGGGTTTGAAGGGCTGCCCACTTATCACTCACACGTTTCCACCAATGACGGGCATCGTCCTCTAGACGAAAGGTAGCTAACATCACCTTCCTCCTTGGATCACAGTTGAGTACCTCGAAAATCTTTTCCATCGCCTCCAGCCAGTTTGTTGCTTTAGTGTCGTCGGGTTCACCTCGGAAAGGTGGGGGTCCTAATTTAAGAAAGGTGGTCAGGGCATCGGTAGCAGACTCATCATGATTGCGATCATGGTTGTTGTTGTTATTAGTTTGGTTCTCGAGAATAGTTGCTATCCGTTCGAACGCCACAGAGAATCGATCGTCTTGGGATTCAGTCTCATTTCTGGTTCGTTTTCGACATCTATATCCAAAATAACTTAGAAGTGAGGAACTTAGATCATAAGTAGTCTCAAAACATTAGTAGTCATAAGCCAAATAGTTACATCAAAAGGTTCGGCACACAGATTCACAACAAGATCACGCTATCTATGCACAATCAAAAGACTAGCGTGATATCATCTATAGCATCTTACTAGGGCCTCAAACTCTTACTATAATACTTTACACTATAAACATGTAGATATAGATACTAAAACAACTTCAGTCAAGGGGAATAGGGTCGAACTCAGTTCCCAGAGACATGTCAGGGATAACAGCATCCTTTATCGGGCTAAGGTTCAGTAAGGTAGCGGAAAAGCCCAACAGCTCTGTAATCCTAGTATGGATTATGTCGATGACATTTTGAAAACGGGTTTGGATATCATAAAGACGGTTTTGAGCAATCTGCAGGCTAGCCTTCAAGTAGCCCACTTCCTCCTGCAACTGAAGGTTCTCATCTCGCAACTGTACTAACTCCAAAAATAGGTCATCAGAATCTACTTCCGTAAACTTAAAAGTCGAAGGACTAGCAAAACAACTCATACGGGGCTTGGAAGTATAGGAACCTTGCGAGTGCTCCATCTACACACAATAATCAAATATTAGTCTCGATAACCATCGAAGCATAGGTTCTCCCAAGAACCACGCTCTGATACCACCTGTGACGACCCAGGTAATCCGTGCTTTATTAATATTATTACTATGTACATACAAGAGTCTAATTAAACTCAGTACATATGAAACGCCAAAATCAATACAAGTTACATCGTATCACTAAACAACTTGCAAGCGACAAGTAAAACCAAAGGCGAGTACGCAGCGGAATCTAACATCTTTCTTTCTAATAAAATGCCTCGAACGGTTCTTCTTCTTCCACAATTTCGGTCTCATCTAAAACATAATACATATTCAACATCAACACATGTTGAGTAGAAACACATACTTCAATTACATAAGGTGCTCGGGTGATAGTTGCACATAAAGCACACATTAAGCACACATTTTGCACTTTTCTACCTTTCGTCACCTAACAGTGACCCTTATGACTACCCATGCCGAATATACAACCAGCACATTTCTCCCGCCTGCCTTATCCTCCGGTGGTCGTATCCCGGGCATACGCCGAATATTTTCCTACGACCCTCTCTCTTGAGTAGAACACTCCGTCTACCCAAGGGGGGATTAGGAGATGGAGGGAGTGTGAACTCTTAAAACCGGCTACTCAATAGTATGTCCCGGCGGAACACACCCAAACCACTCCGGCACATTTGGGCCCATTCACATAATATCACATAATCACATAATCATGGAAGTTTATGAAAAAATTGGTATATGTATAACAAGTCTCATTTCTTTTAAGAAAAATAAATATGTGTATAAGTTTGATATGTTTAATAAGAAAATTAGTATACTTATGTAACTACGAACTTACTTTTAAACACTTTTTAAGATCAATATGTTTTCTTCTCAAAATACCATTTTTGCAAGAAAATTAGTTTACATACTTAAAAACAACTACTTCGTATACATAAGATAGTAAGATTTGTGATCTAACATATTTGCATAGATTTGCTAGCTAACAAGTTAACCATAACATATCTAATAAACCTTCCTAAGCACATCACAAACACAAAATACCTATCAAAGAGTAAATCAAGAGAGAATCCTAAGAACTAATCACACTTTATGAGCACAATAACAAGACAATCATTTCATCATGAATAAAGCATATAAACATGGAGCAAATATCTCTAAGCCCAAAAATTGGAGGGCATGTTTGGCAAAAGCTATCACTCAGGCCAATCAAGCTTGTGTATTTTACATAGCTTGGCACAAGAGTATGGAAGCTTGCCTTGTAGGAAGATCCTACTCAAAAGAAGGAAAGAAAACACTTATGAAATCAAAGTAGGTTTCTACCTTAGTTTATACTTGAAAGGGGTGTAAAGAAGAGTGAAAGGATGATGTTTGTGGAAGAAACTTGAGAGAGTATAGTGTGTGAAGGTGTGAGGACGTTTTTGGGGGTGGGGAAGTGTGTGGGAGGTCCTATTTATAGTGGAGAATGAGGATAGAAGCCAAGACTTGAGGACCAAGTTTTAATAAATGCAAATCTCCCTATTTAATGCAAATCTCCCAACTAGGCTTAAAATTAAATGCCTAATTAAATGAAATCTTCCACCTCCCTCATCTATTTCTAGTCTTGGTGTAACCCTAATCCATGAGTCATGAATCTAAATGATAGAAGACCACACAAGTGTATAAATTCTAGAAGAAATTCATCTTCTATTAGTGTAGGATATTTTAATAAAATACTAAAGAAAATCAACCAAAATCTGATTTTATTTTATTGCCATAATTGTATAAGATCTGAAATTATCTACTTGTTTTAGATAAAATTCGAATTTGCCTTTATTTTATTGTTAAAAACCTAAAATTAGGGTTTTAGGGCATAAAATTAGGGTTTTGGAGCATAAATCCGAAAAATTCATAATTAATTTAGAAAAATTCCAAAATTATGAAATTTAATCTTTATAAATCAAGAATTATATGTATACTTCCCAGAAATTACAAATGTTTTAGTTAAGTTTTCGAAAATTGCAATTTAGGACATAGAAAGTTCGAAAATTGTGTTCGAATGTCAAATTCCTCTAAAATTGGAAATCATGTAATTCATTCAAAAACTGATTTTCTCCATGCATAAAAGTATAGAATACTTAGTTATATTATTTTTGAAACTCATA
>JAOWBU010000018.1:89496-119224 GCA_026212405.1 Petrea volubilis | reverse complement strand
GAAGGATGATACGACGGCCCTAATCAAAAACACATGTACTCATGTGAAGATTATGGCAATTCGGCATAAAGCAAAGAACAAGACAGATTCTACCCTTCAAACCCACTACCCCCTTGTACTCAAGAAGAAGATTTAAAAGGATTTAATCAAGAAAAGATCAACACTTACGAGTACTCTGAAGCATAAATCAGATTCTTGTTGCAATGGAGATTGTAGAGCTCACAATTCCTATGCTAGGGTTCATAGACACGTTTTCATGAAGAACATGAGAATCACGTTTTTTAATCTTATTCAATCAAAGAAATCAGATTTCCAAAAGTTTAAAGAAGGTATTTATACCTTAGACAAAGCCAAACCCTAAACTAAACCCATTAGGCCGAATCCCATAACGAATGGGCTTTAAGTGAAGCCCAACGCGCCATCCTTACAAGGACTTATTAAAGTCTATCAAGTCATGTGTTTAAAACCCAAACACAAGCTATTACAAATAATTAAAGCCCAAATAAGCTTAAGCTCAATTAAACAAGGCCAGACAGCCCCTTCATCAATAAAACACGCTTCAAGCATATGGAGTAGCTTGCGTGTGCCTTCAAGCCCAATTGCGCACTTAGTGAAGTGTGACTTGGTCTTGTACATATGAGTTCATGGCTGTCCCAAAGGCCTCAGCCCGTGCCCTTGTGATTGGCCCACTAGGAAGAGCCAATGGATCCTTCTTGTTGCCTCTTGCTTCGACCTTGACACCATTGGAGCTCCCTTGATCCGCATCACCATCCAACCAACCGATGCTAATACTCGGTCTAACCTTTCCCATCGCTTGCCACGGTTCCATGTAAATTGGCTCCCTATAATTCCAGGATCAATTAAGCCACAACCTTCAATACAGTCTGAAAAATCATTGATAGATCCTTGTTGAGCCGGAGCACACCCCTTCCGTTCCTCCACTGATCGAATAATATTAAAGTCGTCACCTATCAGCCAAGGATCCATTATAGCTATGGACTTCATTGCATCCCAGAAATGTTTGCGCTCAATCCAATTATGTCGGCCATATACAAATGTGCATAAAAGAGGTTTAGCCAACAGCCCCGAATTCACCTTAACATGCATAAACTATGCCTCATTAATGAGCACCTCCACTCCAATAGATGAATCAAAGAAAACCCATATATGGTTCGTGGGATTAGCAAGGACACTCCCAAACCCCAATTTCTTCAGCATATAGCGTTCGTTCAACTGAATCTTTGGCTCAATAATGACTAATAACAAGAGCTTATGACGATGTTTCAAGTCCACCAAATGTCGTTGCTTTGCGGTGCTACCAATGCCCTTCGAGTTCCATATAAGACAACTAATCATGAAGATGTGTGTGAGTGTGAATCACCTACGTTAGCTTTACTTCTCGTAAAACGAGGAGGAGCATCAGCAATTGATTTCTTAGTAACCTTCTAAGATGTCGTTTGAGTAATACCTGTCTGTGTTGTGCGTTTCTGTCCTTTAGAGACGGTATTCTTCCCCTGTTCTGCACTAGAATCCAAATCTGGAAGATAGGAGGGATCTGAGTCAGAGGTCTGAGACAATGTCATGGAATTGTCCTCCAAGCGTTCCTGGTTAGTGTGCGTAGGAACCCACAGCCTTGTGATGGTCGCTGTCCTCCTCAGTTGGCACAATCGCCTTATGGGGCTCTAGTTGTGCACTTCTCCCTCGCCCGCTCCCATCCATTCCTTCACTCCCCTCTTCTTGAGTATTTTCTTGCTCCTCAAGTCTCCCCTCCAACCGGTCATTCCCTTCTTCATGGCGAAACTTCTCTTTATCTTCATCTTCCTGAAAATAAATTGGAGGGCGTTGATGGAAGGATGATACGACGGCCCTAATCAAAAACACATGTACTCATGTGAAGATTATGGCAATTCGGCATAAAGCAAAGAACAAGACAGATTCTACCCTTCAAACCCACTACCCCCTTGTACTCAAGAAGAAGATTTAAAAGGATTTAATCAAGAAAAGATCAACACTTACAAGTACTCTGAAGCATAAATCAGATTCTTGTTGCAATGGAGATTGTAGAGCTCACAATTCCTATGCTAGGGTTCATAGACACGATTTCATGAAGAACATGAGAATCACATTTTTTTAATCTTATTCAATCAAAGAAATCAGATTTCCAAAAGTTTAAAGAAGGTATTTATACCTTAGACAAAGCCAAACCCTAAACTAAACCCATTAGGCCGAATCCCATAAGGAATGGGCTTTAAGTGAAGCCCAATGCGCCATTCTTACAAGGACTTATTAAAGTCTATCAAGTCGTGTCTAAAACCCAAACTGATGCGGATCAAGGGAGCTCCAATTGTGTCAAGGCCGAAGCAAGAGGCAACAAGAAGGATCCATTGGCTCTTCCTAATGGGCCAATCACAAGGGCACGGGCTATGGTTTTTGGGACAGCCATGAACTCATATGTACAAGATCAAGTTACACTTGAGTTGCAAGAGCATGAATTCACTAAGTGTGCAATTTGGCTTGAAGGCACACCTAAGCTACTCCATATGCTTGAGGCGTGTTCTATGGATGAAGGGGCTGTTTAATTGGGGTTAAGATTATTTGGGCTTTAATTATTTGTAATAGCTTGTGTTTGGATTTTTAAACACATGACTTAATAGGCTTTGATTATTTGGGCTTCACTTAAAGCCTAATCCTTATAGGATTTGGACTAATGGGTTTAGTTTAGGGTTAGGCTTTGTCTAAGGTATAAATACCTTCTTTAAACCTTTGGAAATCAGATTTCTTTGATTGAATAAGAGTAAAAAACGTGAGTTTCATGTTCTTCATGAAAACTTGTTCATGAACCCTAGCATAGGAATTGTGAGCTCTACAATCTCCATTGCAACAAGAATCTGATTTATTCTTCAAGAGTACTTGTAAGTGTTGATCTTTTCTTGATTAAATCCTTTTAAGTCTTCTTCTTGAGTACAAGAGGGTTGCGGGTTTAAAGGGTAGAATCTATCTTGTTCTTTGCTTTATGCCGAATTGCCATAATCTTCTCATGAGTACATGTTTTTGATTAGGCCCCTCGTATGAAGGAGGTAATAAGGAAGCGTTTTGTACCTTCCCACTATTTTAGAGAGTTACATCAGAAATTGCACAGGCTGGTGCAAGGGGCTAAGTCAGTTGAAGACTACCACAAAGATATGGAGATGTGCATGGTTAGAGCTAACATTGTAGAAGATGAGGAGGTAACCATGGCTCGGTTTTTTAGTGGTTTGAACAAGGAAATAGCTGATGTGATTGAGCTCTACAAGTATGATTCTATGGAAGACATGCTTAACATGGCCATGAAGATAGAGAAGCAGAAGCAAGAGCTCCAACAAGTTTGCAAGCAACACCAGCAACTCTTGGGGTTCTAAATGGCCTACAAAGGAGGAGAAAAAGGAGTTTCAAAACCCTAAACCAAACGGGGCAGATTCGGGCCTCAAGGCTAAAGACTCCAATTCAGGCTCCAATTCAAGAGGTTCTAGCTCAACTACACCTAGTAGGGACATCAAGTGCTTCAAGTGCTTGGGCAAGGGTCATATCGCCTCTCAATGTCCCAATAAGAGAGTCATAGTGGTTCGGAATGGTTATGTATATTCAGAATCTGAAGGCGAGGAAGAGATGCCCTACTTAGAATATTGTGGTGACAATGAGGGTGAAGAAGAGGAGCAAGAAGTTGTGGTAGCACCTGAGGTTGGATCTTCTTTGGTTGCCAGGCGTGTGTTGAGTATGCAGTTGCAAGAGGAGAGCTTAGAACAGAGGGAAAACATTTTTCACACGAGGTGCTTGGTGGGAGGCAAGGTTTGCACACTTATAATTGACAGTGGAAGTTGTACAAATGTGGCAAGCCTTAGTATGGTGAGTAAATTGGGGTTAAAATGTGAGAAACACCCTAGGCCATACAAGCTTCAATGGTTTAATGACATGGGCAGTGTTAGGGTGAACAAGCAGGTTGTAGTCTCTTTCTCAATTGGACCATATAAGGATGAGGTGACTTGTGATGTGGTTCCAATGCAAGCTGGCCATATTTTGCTTGGGAGGCCGTGGCAGTTCGATAGGAAAGTGCACCATGATGGTTACCTCAACCGATTCTCATTCTCCCATGAAGGAAGGCGCGTAACTCTTACTCCATTGACACCTAGTGAGGTCTATTTAGACCAAAAGAAGCTTATGGAGAGAGAGGGGCAGAATTTGGGAAGTGAGGAGAAAGAGAAAGAAAGTGAAAAAAAAAAAGAGGGAAAAGAGGCCAAACAAAAGAGTAAACAAGTAAATGGCCCAGTGGTGAGAGAAAAGAAGAGTAAGGGAAGAAATAAACAAACACTTTTTGTGAGAGAAAGAGAGATCAGGGGTGCAATTAGTGAGGGTAAACCAATCTTGATGATTCGGTTTAAAGAGTCTTATTTTTCTTTGACTGACTTTGACACTTCTATTCTCCCTTCTAGTTTTGTTTCTTTATTGCAGGAGTTTTCTGATGTTTTTCCAGAAGAGATGCCGAGTGGTCTACCACCATTGAGGGGAATAGAGCATCAGATAGACTTCCTTCCTGGAGCAACAATCCCAAACTGTCCAGCATATAGGAGCAACCCCATGGAGACTAAGGAGTTGCAAAGACAAGTTGATGAGCTACTGGAGAAGGGATTTGTGAGGGAGAGTATGAGCCCATGTGCAGTTCCAGTCCTTTTGGTACCTAAGAAGGATGGGACATGGAGGATGTGTGTGACGACCCGAAACTTCTAGCTAATTATGAAAATACCCGATTTATAATTTTTGCACAAACATGCCACTTTTCAAAACAATAGTAAAACCAACCCATACTTTTATTCGAAAATCCAAAAGTACACATAAGTTTATTATTACATGATCGTGACTACAAAATAACCTCAATCCTATAACATGCATAACTAGCCAAATGCTTCGAACCGCCTTCCTATGTCTCCTTCGCTAGCGACTCCGTTCGTCTCAAGATTGGCTAAAACATTACATGAAACACGTCAACAACACGTTGAGTAGAAACTTTGCATATAACATAAGGTGATCGCGTGAGGTTTGTGCACCATATCACAGAAATTTATGAACATAAATCACATAATTTCACATTTGATTTCTTCCACCTCGACGGGTGGCTACCTTATCACTTCGTGCCGATTTTTCCAACCAAACACTCCAATTCCCTACCAATCACTCCGGTGGTCATATCCCGGGCATATGCCGATTTTTCCTACGACCCACTTCAGTACATAGACACTCCGTCCATGCAAGGAGGGATTAGGCAACGATGGAGGGTCGAGAACTAATTTAAGACCGGCAAGCCCGACGCCGCCCGGCCGAACTCGACCACATCCACCCCTATTCACATTGGGACCCAACATGTACACATAAAATTCATGTATAACACATATTTTTACAAAATTTCAGTATGCTTTCACACTGATCTTACATAAATGAACACATATTTCAACCTTTATGAACTGAAAATTCGCAGTCTACAAATATTTGCGACGAGCAGAAAATTTCAGTTTGCAAGTATGGAATTTCTAGCCTAAAACCTGCTGGGATTTCACAAATATGTTTCTAATATTGTAAAATAAAGTTTTGGTTGATAAAATTTCGAGTTTTCAGCTTACGAGACTTGGAATTTTCAGACTGCGACGCAGAACGCTTAATTGCGCGGCTGCTGGAATTTCCAGGCCCCGAAGCCGAACTTTACAGATTTGAAAAACTGTTTTTCCAGCTTATTATACACTGGAATTACAACATATAAAACAGGTTTTGAGTTTGAAAAAATCGGATTTTTCAGTTGTGCAAAAAAAAGAGTTTTCAGCCTTGTAACAAAATTTTTCAGCACTGTGAATAGTGTTTCCAGCAAGTGTTGAACTAAAATTTCATCTTGACAAACACGAAATTTCAGCTTCTAACACATGATTGAAGTAATAAAAAGTATCAAACATCATAATACATAACTTAAGCATCATTTGGACCTATTGCAAGCAAAATTTCAGCATGGTTTCAAGACATTCAAGGGCAAGATGCACATAATGTCACTATAAGCATATACCCAAATTTTCTTGTATTCCCTAAGACCCAAGATGGAAACCAACTTGTGGTTACCTCTTAAGGTCTAATGGGGAAGATATGAAGCTAATACTTTCATAAAAACCTAAGCTAACTCATGCCATAGGCAAGGTTTCTACCTTCTAGTAGTAGAGGTTCTTGTAGTTTAAAGGATGTATGGAAGTGTAAGGATGAAAGTGCTGAAATTTGTGATGAAATTAACAAGAGATGAAGGCAAGAGACTATAAGGGGCAGAGTGCACGTTTTTTAGGGGGTGTGTGGTGATTTTTGTGGTTTCTTATGCTTAATGCCTAATCCTTCTTATAATTAGTAATGTAACAAATAGCATTAAAATACTATTGTGTCTTAATCTTCATCATTTCTTTCTTTCCAACTAAGTGTCCAACTAACAAGCCTAATTAGGTTAAGTGTTAGTCTAATTAGGTTAAGTGTTAGTCTAGGCTAATTTGGTCCATACATGTATAACAATATCTAGAAAGAATTATACAAGTGTATGCACACTTGTACATAATCATCATTACTTGAAGGATGAAGACTTGAGAATGATTTTCTACCAAGTATAAAACATTTTTATGTTTCTTATACCTTAAAAAACGTCCACCCTTAGTTAAAATCTGAAAATTTATAAGTTATTTACTTATTTTACATATTTATGGAAGAAAATATCATTTAGGGGTAGAAAATGCAATTTTAGGCTTTCTTTACGGTTTTTCCAAATATCTTCTAAATCTTATTACACAAAACCAAACATACATATATATATATATATTTATGTGTGTATACATATATTTTTATGAATTATATAGTTTATATGATGCTTAACTAGGACAAGAAATAATCCTAACTTATACATGTTTCGAAAAAACGAATATGCAATACAAGGTATTAACATTATGAAAACGTATACCTATAAATATAAAATAAACACATATACTTATATCTATACATAATGGGAGTGAGAATACGGGTCCTTACAATGTGTGTTGATTGCAAAGCAGTCAACAAAATCACTGTAAAGTATCGACATCCCATTCCTAGGTTAGATGACATGTTAGATGAACTACATGGTGCTAAATATTTCTCTAAAATTGATCTAAATGAGTGGGTATCATCAAATTAGAATGAAACCTGGGGATGAATGGAAAGCTGCATTTAAAACTAAGTATGGCTTGTATGAATGGATGGTTATGCCTTTTGGGCTAACTAATGCACCTAGCACATTTATGAGGTTAATGAACCATGTTTTGCGTGCCTACTTAGGGAAATTTGTAGTTGTGTATTTTGATGATATCCTTATCTACAGCAAGTCTATTGATGACCACATTGAGCATGTTAGGCTAGTTTTACAAGTTTTGAGACAAGAACAATTGTATGCTAAGCTTAAAAAGTGCACATTTTGCATAGATAGACTTGTATTTCTTGGTTTTATTGTGAGTTCGCAAGGTATTGAAGTGGATGAAGAAAAAGTCAAGGCCATAAAGGAATGGCCCACGCCTAAAACTATATCTGAGGTAAGAAGCTTTCACGGTTTAGCTGGGTTCTACAGGCGGTTTGTGAAGGACTTTTCTACCATAGCTGCGCCTCTCACAGAGATAGTGAAGAAAGAAGTTGGGTTCAAGTGGGGAGAAGCCAAACAGAAAGCGTTTGATACTTTAAAGAATAAATTGTGTTCAGCTCCTATTCTTGTTTTGCCTAACTTTGATAAAACTTTTGAGATTGAATGTGATGCTTCTGGTGTAGGTATTGGGGCTGTTTTGATGCAAGAGAAGAAACCAATATCATACTTTAGTGAAAAGTTGAACGGAGCTCAAATCAACTACTCTACATATGACAAAGAGCTTTATGCCCTTGTTAGAGCCTTGGACGTGTGGCAGCACTATTTGATGCCCAAGGAATTTGTAATTCACACGGATCATGAATCATTGAAGCATTTAAAAGGGCAAGGTAAGCTTAACAAGAGACATGGTAAGTGGGTTGAATTTATAGAGCAGTTTCCGTATGAGATTCAATATAAGCACGGGAAAGAGAATGTCGTGGCAGATGCATTATCCCGAAGGTATGCCTTGATTTGTACTCTTAGTTCTAAGTTGTTGGGTTTTGAGTATATCAAAGAATTATATGTGAATGATTCTGATTTTGGGAATGTTTATGTTGCTTGTGAACATGGAGCATTTGACAAGTTTTATAGACATGATGGCTTTTTGTTTAGGGGAAATAAACTTTGTCTACCTAAATGTTCTATGCGCAACCTGCTAGTGTTGGAATCACATTGTGGGGGTCTAATGGGGCATTTTGGTGTGCATAAGACTTATGACATGTTGAATGAACATTTTTATTGGCCACATATGAGAAAAGATGTTGAGAAAGTAATACGACAACCCTAATCAAAAACATGTACTCATGAGAAGATTATGACAATTCGGCATAAAGCAAAGAACAAGATAGATTCTAGCCTTTAAACCCACAACCCCCTTGTACTCAAGAAGAAGATTTAAAAGGATTTAATCAAGAAAAGATCAACACTTACAAGTACTCTTGAAGCATAAATCAGATTCTTGTTGCAATGGAGATTGTAGAACTCACAATTCCTATGCTAGGGTTCTTACACATGAAGAACAAGAGACTCACGTTTTTTTGTCTACTTCAATGAACAAAATCTGATTTCCAAAGGTTTAGAGAAGGTATTTATACCCTAAACAAAGCCAAACCCTAAACTAAGCCCATTAGGCCTAATCCCCCAAGGAATGGGCTTTAAGTGAAGTCCAATGGGCCATCCTTACAAGGACTTATTAAAGTCTATCAAGTCTTGTGTTTAAAACCCAAATATAAGCTATTACAAATAATTAAAGCCCAAATAAATTTAAGCTCAATTAAACAAGGCTAGGCAGCCCCTTCATCAATTGAACACGCCTCAAGCATATGGAGTAGCTTAGGTGTGCCATCAAGCCCAATTTGGCACTTAGTGAATTCATGCTCTTGCAACTCAAGTGTGACTTGCTCTTGTACATATGAGTTCATGGATGTCCCAAACGTCTTAGCCCGTGCCCTTGTGATTGGCCAACTAGGAAGAGCCAATGGATCCTTCTTGTTGCCTCTTGCTTCGGCCTTGACACCATTGGAGCTCCCTTGATCCGCATCATTCCCTCCTTCCTCAAAAAGATTTGTCCTCAAATCTGAATCCAAATCAATAGGAGAAAGATCAGAAACATTAAATATTGTAGAAATGCCATACTCACCTGGTAGATCAATTTTGTAGGCATTGTCATTAATGCGCTCCAAAACTTGGAATGGGTCATCACCATATGCATCCAACTTGCTTTTTCTTTGGTTTGGGGATCTCTCATTTCTAAAGTGAACCCAAACCCAATCACCCGGGTCAAAGACAATTCGCCTCCTTCCTTTATTAGCCTTGTCAGCATAAAGACGGTTCTTCTTCTCAATGTTGGTGTGTGCTTTCTCATGTAATGACTTCACCAAATCTGCCTTCTTTTGTCCATCTAAACTCACAACCACAGTTACATGCAAAGGACATAAATCTAGCACAGTTAAAGGGTTAAAGCCATATAAAATCTCAGAAGGTGAAAAACCAATAGAAGAATGAATGCTCCTATTATATGCAAACTGAATAAATGGCAAACAATCTTCCCAAGTTTTTAAATTCTTACCAACAATTGCACGCAATAAGGTTCCTAAAGTCCTATTCACAACCTCAGTTTGTCCATCTGTTTGTGGATGGCAAGTAGTAGAATAAAGCAATTTAGTTCCCAATTTACCCCACAAAACACGCCAAAAATGTGAAAGGAACTTAGTATCCCTATCGGAACCAATGGTGCGTGGCACCCCATGTAAATGCACCACCTCTCTAAAGAACAAATCAGCTATGTTAGTTGCACCATCAGTCTTATGGCATGCAATAAAGTGTGCCATCTTGCTAAACCTATCAACAAAAACATATATAGAATCTCTCCCACGCCTAGTCCTAGGCAATCCAAGCACAAAATCCATAGAAATACCAGTCCAAGGTGAATTAGGCACAGGTAAAGGCATATAAAGACCATGTGGCATAGACTTAGACTTGGCCTGTTTACATGCAATACATGAAGAGCAAACTTTCTCAACATCTTTTCTCATATGTGGCCAATAAAAATGTTCATTCAACATGTCATAAGTCTTATGCACACCAAACTGCCCCATTAGACCCCCACAATGTGATTCCAACACTAGCAAGTTACGCATAGAACATTTAGGAAGACAAAGTTTATTTCCCCTAAACAAAAAGTCATCATGTCTATAAAACTTGTGAAATGCTCCATGTTCACAAGCAACATAAACACTCACAAAATCATAATCATTCACATATAATTCTTTGATATGCTCAAAACCCAACAACTTAGAACTAAGAGTACAGATCAAGGCATACCTTCGGGATAATGCATCTGCCACGACATTCTCTTTCCCGTGCTTATATTGAATCACACACGGAAACTGCTCTATAAATTCAACCCACTTACCATGTCTCTTGTTAAGCTTACCTTGCTCTATTCCCCTCAATGGTAGTAGACCACTCGGCATCTCTTCTGGAAAAACATCAGAAAACTCCTGCAATAAAGAAACACAACTAGAAGGAAGAATAGAAGTGTCAAGGTCAGTCAAAGAAAAATATGACTCCCTAAACCGAATCATCAAGATTGGTTTACCCTCACTAATTGCACTCCTGATCTCTCTTTCTCTCACAAAAAGTGTTTGTTTATTTCTTCCCTCACTCTTCTTTTCTCTCACCATTGGGCCATTTACTTGTTTACTCTTTTGTTTGGCCTCTTTTCCCTCTTTCTTTTCACTTTCTTTCTCTTTCTCCTCACTTCCCAAATTCTGCCCCTCTCTCTCCATAAGCTTCTTTTGGTCTAAATAGACCTCACTAGGTGTAAGAGTTACACGCCTTCCTTCATGGGAGAATGAGAATCGGTTGAGGTAACCATCATGGTGCACTTTCCTATCAAATTCCCAAGCCTTGAGGCCCGAAACTGCCCCTTTTGGTTTAGGGTTTTGAAATTCCTTTTTCTCCTCCTTTGTAGGCCATTTAGAACCCCAAGAGTTGCTAGTGTTGCTTGCAAACTTGTTGGAGTTCTTGCTCTTCTTCTGCTTCTCTATCTTCATGGCCATGTTAAGCATGTCTTCCATAGAATCAAACTTGTAAAGCTCAATCACATCAGCGATTTCCTTGTTCAAACCACTTAAAAACCGAGCCATGGTTACCTCTTCATCTTCTGCAATGTTAGCTCTAACCATGCACATCTCCATGTCCTTGTGGTAGTCTTCAACTGACTTAGCCCCTTGCACAAGCCTGTGCAATTTCTGATGTAGCTCTCTAAAATAGTGGGAAGGTACAAAACGCTTTCTCATTGCCTCCTTCATGTCGTCCCAATTGCTAATGGGGCGTCTCCCCACCTTTCTTCTACTCAAGTTGAGTTGATCCCACCAAAATAGAGCATAATCAGTGAACTCAACTGCAGCAATCTTCACCTTCTTCTCTTCTGAATATATATTGCACTCAAAGATCATCTCAACCTTTCTTTCCCACTCCAAGTATTCTTCTGCATTGTTTCGGCCTTTGAAAGGTGGAATTTTGAGCTTGATGTTGCCCAAATTCCCATCTACCTTGTCAACTGCCACTTCGTCTTCCTCTTCTTCATAGGCCGGATTTCTAGTACTTCGGCCTCCAAACCTTCCCCTACCTCTTCCATGCTCAAGTCTGCCTCCCCTCCAATTGTAAGTCTCACTAGGCCACTCATCCTCATCATCAAACTCATCTTGTGAATTTCGACGGTTATGAGCAAATGGTGTATGCCCTCCCTTTGTTGTAGTTGCTTGATGAGATTGAGCACTCCTTCCCTTCAACTCTTGGTCATGTCTCTCCAACTTGTCATTCATGGCCTCTAGAGTTTTGTTCAAATGAAGAAATTGCCCTTTAAATGCTTCTAGAATGAATTGCATTCGTGGGTCATTAGCCTTGAAAGTCCCTCCATTTCCTTCTTTAGATGAGCTAGACATTGCTGCAAATCAAAATAAAGAACACTATAGGCAGATTGTTAGTCACTCACTCACTCACTCCCTCACGTGTTTCTCTCTTTAAAACGTGGGTTTTTTCTCTCCCAAAAGTGTAGGGTCACACTCCAGCCTTTTACCACTCCTCCACGTGTCTCAATTGCACTTCAGAATCCAACAAATGCCACAAGATAATAAGAAGAGTTTGGGAAGACAAGGATAAAACCTAACAAGGAGAATTAAGCAAGAACAAAAGATAGAAACAAAACTTAAGACAAACGGAACGGTAGTGCAAGAACAATGCAATGCACCACTTGATAATATCAATCTAGAGTGTAGACACAAGCAATTAACACCCTAGTAATATCAAAGAGGCAAAAAGGTAGCTCAAAACAAGAAATTAAATAACTAGAATCACAAAGTGACAATTCCGATCAAAAATAGACAAGGCGAACGAAATAAGAACCGAAATTATTTCTACCCCAACAAAACAAGCAAACAAGAATACCAAAAATTCAGATTCTTTTTTTAATAAGGAAGTCAATGTAGCCGAATCACCAATAGTGCCAATTTAATTGATTTGCTAAGTACCAAACAAGCACATGTGTGTGTGAATGTGTAATTGGGCTGCCAAGAAGTGAAAACTAAAAAAATTAAATGAAAACAACCCCTTTACATGAAACACACGAAAATTATAGTAAGAAAAATGTCAAGAGACTTTTGTGTGGTCCTTGTTCACATGCAATCAGATTTGTGCACATGCTATTTCTCCCAAATAAGGCATGAAAAGTGGAGCTGGTCAATGAATTAGTTGTAGTCAATGCAATTCCACAAATTAAGGCTTGAAAAGTGGAGTCTTTCAAGGAATTGAATCAAGGGTGGAATTTTTTTTCTCCAAGAACAACACTAACACAAATTTCAGAATTTCACTACTCAATCAAGATCAAATTCGAATTTCCCCTTCTTTTTTTCGTTTTTTTTTTCGCTTTTTTTTTTGGTTCTTTCTTTTTCTTTTTTTTTTTTATAATAGGATCAGAATCTCAATTGATAGAAACGAAAAAGATGTTTGATATTTCAAGAAGAATGATGTTTTAGGATCAAGAATCGAGGAAGAACAATCAAGATAACACAATCATGCAAATTCAGCAACAATAACAATCAAAAAAATGGCACCAAGCACAGAAGAATTCAAGGAATATAAAAAACTCAAATCTAGAATCTAAGATAAATGAGAATTTATCTAGCCAAAGCTCTGATACCAAATAATACGACAACCCTAATCAAAAACATGTACTCATGAGAAGATTATGGCAATTCGGCATAAAGCAAAGAACAAGATAGATTCTAGCCTTTAAACCCACAACCCCCTTGTACTCAAGAAGAAGATTTAAAAGGATTTAATCAAGAAAAGATCAACACTTACAAGTACTCTTGAAGCATAAATCAGATTCTTGTTGCAATGGAGATTGTAGAACTCACAATTCCTATGCTAGGGTTCTTACACATGAAGAACAAGAGACTCACGTTTTTTTGTCTACTTCAATAAACAAAATCTGATTTCCAAAGGTTTAGAGAAGGTATTTATACCCTAAACAAAGCCAAACCCTAAACTAAGCCCATTAGGCCTAATCCCCCAAGGAATGGGCTTTAAGTGAAGTCCAATGGGCCATCCTTACAAGGACTTATTAAAGTCTATCAAGTCTTATGTTTAAAACCCAAATATAAGCTATTACAAATAATTAAAGCCCAAATAAATTTAAGCTCAATTAAACAAGGCTAGGCAGCCCCTTCATCAATTGAACACGCCTCAAGCATATGGAGTAGCTTAGGTGTGCCATCAAGCCCAATTTGGCACTTAGTGAATTCATGCTCTTGCAACTCAAGTGTGACTTGCTCTTGTACATATGAGTTCATGGATGTCCCAAACGTCTTAGCCCGTGCCCTTGTGATTGGCCAACTAGGAAGAGCCAATGGATCCTTCTTGTTGCCTCTTGCTTCGGCCTTGACACCATTGGAGCTCCCTTGATCCGCATCAGAAAGTTTGCTCTTCATGTATTGCATGTAAACAGGCCAAGTCTAAGTCTATGCCACATGGTCTTTATATGCCTTTACCTGTGCCTAGTTCGCCTTGGACTAATATTTCCATGGATTTTGTGCTTGGATTGCCTAGGACTAGGTGTGGGAGAGATTCTATATATGTTGTTGTTGATAGGTTTAGCAAGATGGCACACTTTATTGCATGTCATAAGACTAATGATGCAACTAACATAGCTGATTTGTTCTTTAGAGAGGTGGTACGTTTACATGGGGTGCCACGCACCATTGTTTCTGATAGGGATACTAAGTTCCTTTCACATTTTTGGCGTGTTTTGTGGGGTAAATTGGGAACTAAATTGCTTTATTCTACTACTTGCCATCCACAAACAGATGGACAAACTGAGGTTGTGAATAGGACTTTGGGAACCTTATTGCGTGCAATTGTTGGTAAGAATTTAAAAACTTGGGAAGATTGTTTGCCATTTATTGAGTTTGCATATAATAGGAGCATTCATTCTTCTACCGGCTTTTCACCTTTTGAGATTGTATATGGCTTTAACCCTTTAACTGTGCTGGATTTATGTCCTTTGCCTTTAACTGAGCTTGTGAGTTTAGATGGACAAAAGAATGCAGATTTGGTGAAGTCATTACATGAGAAAGCCCGCACCAACATTGAGAAGAAGAACCGTCTTTATGCTGACAAGGCAAATAAAGGAAGGAGGCAGATTATCTTTGCACCGGGTGATTGGGTTTGGGTTCACTTTAGAAAGGAGAGATTCCCAAACCAAAGGAAAAGCAAGTTGGATGCACGTGGTGATGGCCCATTCCAAGTTTTGGAGCGCATTAACGACAATGCCTACAAGATTGATCTACCAGGTGAGTATGGCATTTCTGCAACATTTAATGTTTCTGATCTTTCTCCTTTTGATGTGGATTCAGATTTGAGGACAAATCTTTTTGAGGAAGGAGGGAATGATGCGGATCAAGGGAGCTCCAATTGTGTCAAGGCCGAAGCAAGAGGCAACAAGAAGGATCCATTGGCTCTTCCTAATGGGCCAATCACAAGGGCACGGGCTAAGGTTTTTGGGACAGCCATGAACTCATATGTACAAGACCAAGTTACACTTGAGTTGCAAGAGCATGAATTCACTAAGTGTGCAATTTGGCTTGAAGGCACACCTAAGCTACTCCATATGCTTGAGGCGTGTTCTATGGATGAAGGGGCTGTTTAATTGGGGTTAAGATTATTTGGGCTTTAATTATTTGTAATAGCTTGTGTTTGGATTTTTAAACACATGACTTAATAGGCTTTGATTATTTGGGCTTCACTTAAAGCCTAATCCTTATAGGATTTGGACTAATGGGTTTAGTTTAGGGTTAGGCTTTGTCTAAGGTATAAATACCTTCTTTAAACCTTTGGAAATCAGATTTCTTTCATTGAATAAGAGTAAAAAACGTGAGTTTCATGTTCTTCATGAAAACTTGTTCATGAACCCTAGCATAGGAATTGTGAGCTCTACAATCTCCATTGCAACAAGAATCTGATTTATTCTTCAAGAGTACTTGTAAGTGTTGATCTTTTCTTGATTAAATCCTTTTAAGTCTTCTTCTTGAGTACAAGAGGGTTGCGGGTTTAAAGGGTAGAATCTATCTTGTTCTTTGCTTTATGCCGAATTGCCATAATCTTCTCATGAGTACATGTTTTTGATTAGGCCCCTCGTATTACAAACACAAGCTATTACAAATAATTAAAGCCCAAATAAGCTTAAGCTCAATTAAACAAGGCCGGGCAGCCCCTTCATCAATAAAACACGCCTCAAGCATATGGAGTAGCTTAGGTGTGCCTTCAAGCCCAATTGCGCATTTAATGAATTGATGCTCTTGCAACTCAAGTGTGACTTGGTCTTGTATATATGAGTTCATGGCTGTCCCAAAGGCCTCAGCCCGTGCCCTTGTGATTGGCCCACTAGGAAGAGCCAATGGATCCTTCTTGTTGCCTCTTTCTTCGACCTTGACGTCACTCCTGGACCAAGTACCGCATTCCCCTTCTTTTCGCATGCCAAGTTCGCCAAATAATCCGCTGCCATGTTGCCCTCCCGATATATCTGTGTACATCGAAGGTTCACCTTGCGTGTTAGCAACCGCAAACACATAACCAAGTGAGTATTGGACCATCTCACCTTGCCGCATCCTCTTATAATATCAACCCCTCGGCGGACACAAGCCGGTTTCTTCCCAAAAAAAAAAAAAACTCATCTATCATGCTTTTCTATCCGTGACAAGTGTGACACGATGCAAGGTTAACCTTACTTCATGCTTAAAATCCGTTAGTAAGCTCCTAATATGGTTGTTCTTGTCTGTTTGCAATCTTATAATGCTCAAATATGCTTTTACTCGTGCTTATTTTTATCGTTTGATGTTTTAAGCACCCATAACTGATGGATTGTGTTGGGAATTCCATCCATTAACTTATTTTTCATGCTCTATTTGCCGCAAAAAAGGGTGAAACAAAACAAGATTAGCCTTATTTAATGCTTAAACTACATTAGTGAGTTCTTAAAATGGTTGTTTTAGTATATTTGCAACCTTATAACACTTAACTGTTACCATATTTGATGCTTTAACTACCTATAACCTACAGATTTAGTTGGGAATTCCATCCATTACCATATTTGTCACGCTCTATTTGATGCAAAAAAAGGGTGAAATGAAGCTAGATTAGCCTCACTTCACGCTAAAACAACATTAATGTGCTCTTAAAATAGTTCTTTTAGTCAGGTTGCAACACGCTATAACATTAATACGTGGTCTAACTCGTGCTTGTTTTCATCATTTTATGCTTTAACATCATTTTAGCGTGGAATTCCATCCATTAACTCATTTATCTTGCTCTTTTAGCCGCGAAAAGTGAGAAATAAAGCCTGATTAGCCTTAATTCACGCTTAAACTACATTACGAGCTCTTAAAATGGATATTTTAGTCTGTTTACAACCTTATAAGACTCAAATGTTGTTTAACTGGTGCCCATTTTTATCATTTGATGTTTTAACTATCCACAACAAACGGATTTTGGTGGGAATTCCATCCATTAACTTATTTTTAGCGCTCTATTTCCCCCTCAAAATAGGAGAAACGAAGCAAGATTAGCCTTAATTCTCGTTTAAACAACGTTTAATGTGCTCTTAAAATGGTTGTTTTAGTTTGTTTGGAACATGCTATGACACTTTGTTTTCATCGTTTTAGGCTTTCACATTGCAAAACACACAGATTTGGCATGGAATTCCATCCGTTAACTCATCTATCATGCTCTTCTATCCGTGAAAAGTGTGACACGATGCAAGGTTAACCTTACTTCTACGTTAGTCAGCTCCTAATACGGTTGTTCTTGTCTGTTTGCAATCTTATGACGCTCAAATATGGTTTTACTTGCGCTTATTTTTATCGTTTGGTGTTTTAAGTACCCATAACCGCTGGATTTTGTTGGAAATTCCATCCATTAACTTATTTATTGCGCTCTATTTGCCACAAGAAGGGTGCAACCAAACAAGATTAGCCTTAATTCTCGGTCAGACAACGTTGATTGTGCTCTTAAAGTGGTTGTTTTAGTCTGTTTGGAACATGCTACAACATTAATGCGGGATCTTACTTGTGTTTGTTTTCATTGTTTTAGGCTTTAACATCACTAAACACTTAGGTTTGGCATGGAATTCCATCCGTTAACTCATCTATCATGCTCTTTAATCCGTAAAAAGTGTGAAACGATTCATGGTTAGCCTTACTTCACGCATAAACTACGTTAGTGAGATCCTAAAATGGTTGGTTTAGTCTGTTATAACACTCAAATGTGGTTTAACTCGTGCTTATTTTTCTCATTTGTTGTTTTAAGTACCCATAACAGATGGATTTTGTTGGGAATTCCATCCATTACCTTATTTTTCATGCTCTATTTGCCGCAAAAAAGGGTGAAACAAAACAAGATTAGCCTTTGTTAATATGCTTAAACTACGATAGTGAGTTCTTAAAATGGTTGTTCTAGTATATTTGTAACCTGATAACACTTAAATGTGATTTAAGTCGCATTTATTTTCATAATTTGATGATTTAACTACCTATAACGCATGGATTTAGTTGGGAATTTCATCCATTACGACATTTGTCACGCTCTATTTGCTGCAAAAAAAAGGTTTAAATAAAGCTAGATTAGCCTTACTTCACGCTAAAACAATGTTAATGTGCTTTTAAAATGGTTCTTTTAGTCAGGTTGCAACATGGTATAAAATTAATATGTGGTCTAACTCGAGTTTGTTTTCATCATTTTAGGCTTTAACATCATTTTAGCATGGAATTCCATCCATTAACTCATTTATTTTGCTCTTTTAGCCGCGAAAAGTGTGAAACAAAGCACGATTAGCCTTAATTCACGCTTAAACTACGTTGTGAGCTCTTAAAATGGATATTTTAGTGTGTTTACAACCTTATAACACTCAAAATTTGTTTTAACGGAGATTTCACTACTAAGATTGCTTGGGCCCATGTGCGCACTTCTCGACCAGAACGTGCCCTATTTGCGCATGTTTGATCTACATTTCTCCTCCCTAGCACCTCCATCTTTGTATGGAGGCTACTCAAGGGTTGGATTCCGGTTGATGTTCGCTTACAAAAGAAGGGTGTCCAGATGGCATCAAAGTGCTATTGTTGTGCGCACGAGGAAACTATCACACATCTTTTCTTTACTAGTGCTAAAGCAATTCGAGTATGGGAGTTCTTTGCGGGTTTGTTTGGGGTATGCTTGCCGGATACGGTGCAAGTTCACTTGTGGCTTCAAGCCGGCGGGGATCCCATAAGGGAGATCATATCAAGGTTTTGGTGCCGATCTTAATTCTGTGGTACATATGGGAGGCGAGAAATGCCTGCAAATATCGGCAGCACCGTGTGGTTGCTAGCTCAATTGTTAAGAAGGTTTGGGACTATGTGTATATATATTGGGGAAGACGGGACGTTTCAAGGCTGCCCAGTGGCGCGGGGTGGAACATTCAGCCCCATTTTTCTATGTTACTTTAGTCAAACCGGGGGTGCAGCGCATAGTGAAGGTGGCATGGGCAAAGCCGGATCCCCCTTGGATAAAGCTTAACACGGACGGAGCTTCGCGGAGAGTTACGGGTCTATCAGGGGCTGGAGGGGTTGCCCGTGATCAATCTGGTCATGTGTTGTTTGCTTACTACGCTTACATAGAGAAGGCGACTAACACGTATGCTGAATTATATGCTGCCCATGAAGAACTATGACTAGCGATTGAGAGGGGATATGATCATATCTGGCTCGAGATGGATGCTACTGCTATGATTGATATTATTGCTGGAAAACAGAGGGTGAACTGGTCGATCACTCATTTGGTCACACGGATTCGTGGCTTTATGCAGCAGGTTTGGGTTCGATGTACACATATTTTGCACGAGGGCAATTAGGCGGCGGATTTTTTGGCAAATGTGGCATGTAACACAAAACACACTCGAGTTCTGGAGCCGGAAGAGTTAGAGGGAAGAATCATTGGATTGCTTAGACTAGATAGGGTTGGCCTTCCATCCTTTAGGCATTATGTTTAGTCCTAGTCTTTTATTTATCTTGATGTACTTTCAGAATTTTCCACTATAATTGCGTTATTTCATTCCAATAAAGGGGGGGGGGCTTCAAACCCCACGGCAGACATGTGCCGGTTTTCTTTTAAAAAAAAAAAACTTATTTTTAGCGCTAGTCGTTTTGTGACTCGATAACACTCAAACTAGGCTTAACTCCTGTTTACCTTCATCATTTTAGGATTTCTAACAACTCAATTTGGTACGGAATTCCATCAACTAACCCATCTTCCACACTCTTCTAGCCACGAAAAGAGTTAAAACGGACTTCAATTTGTCTTAATTCACACATGACAATGTTAATACGGTATATAAATGGTTGTTTTGGTCTGTTTGGTACTCCATAACATTCATATGAGGTTGAACTCGTGTTTGCCATCATCATTTTAGAGATTAAGAACCTAAAATCTTAGATTTGGTGTGGCATTACATCCACTAACTCAACTTTCACATTCTATCCATTAACTTAACTTCCACACTCTCTCTCAAAATTCTCTCTCCAATTCTCGCCTAAACCGTAACCCTAGGCGTCGACGCCCTTGTGGGCGATGCTCAGCCACCGGACAGCGGTGGCGGCGGTCCTGGACGGCCTCCCCTTGGCCGATCCTACGCAGCAACGGTTGGAGTCACCCCAACTGACCCTTTCTTACCGGACGCCCGCGAACGAAAAAAAAAATTTCGACCTATCTACGTTTTCTCCTGTTGGAACGGTGGCGGATTTCAATGGAGAACCTGCTGCCGTTTTCACCCATTCAGATCGTGAGAAGCTTTGTCAGCCATTCCAATTTGTCTTGGTCAGCAAGTTCTCCCATGGCCACCCCCCCCATTGGCACCCTCCATTTTATTTTCGACCGGATGAAACTCAGGCGGCGATGCCGTCTTTTTTTCTTTGACGAAACGCATCCATGTATTCACCTATACGATCCTGATGATTATGCTCGGATTTTCATGCGAGAGGTATGGCACTTTAACGGATATCCGATGAGGGTTTTCAAGTGGGATCCGGACTTCAGTCCCATGATTGAATCGTCCATCTGCCCAGTGTGGTTCAAGATTCATCATCTTCTGCTTCACCTGATTCCCGTGCAAGGTCTCTATACGATTGCCAAGTCAATTGGTAATCCGGTTCGTGTAGATGAGGCTACAACAGATTGTTATCGGCCGAGGGTTTCTAGGGTTTGTGTCGAAATTGATGTGACGAAACCTATGAAGAGGTCGGTTTGGGTGAAGGATGGTGATAAGATTTACCAACAGCCCGTGGAGTACGAGGGGTTACTAGATTATTGCTGGCAGTGTCACCGGCGTGGCCACACTATCCATGATTGTTTCCACCCTTCGGATGGCTTGGAAGAGGAGGCATTGCAAGAAGGAAACCCTAGCTTGGTCTCCAAGCAAAAGGGTGACCTGCGGGACAAGTTGGTTGCTAACCGCAAGCTTACAACTCAACGCGGCCAAGATATTGCGGGGACTAGCAAGAACGTGGAGGGTGTTCATCATGACCCACAAGACTTGTGACGACCTGGTAATCTTTAATATTTAAATAATTGATATAATGTCTTATGTTCTTGAAAATGTCATTTTCACATTTTAGTCAAATTTTAGATCAATTTATAATTTGAACGGTAAAGTGCCAATTTTTGAATTTCGATTACCACTCTTGGAAAAATTCATCTATTAAATACTTATGAGTTTCAAAAATAATATAACTAAGTATTCTATACTTTTATGCATGGAGAAAATCAATTTTTGAATGAATTACATGATTTTCCAAATTTTAGAGGAATTTGACATTCGAACACAATTTTCGAACTTTCTATGTCCTAAATTGCAATTTTCGAAAACTTAACTAAAACATTTGTAATTTCTGGGAAGTATACATATAATTCTTGATTTATAAAGATTAAATTTCATAATTTTGGAATTTTTCTAAATTAATTATGAATTTTCGGATTTTATGCTCCAAAACCCTAATTTTATGCCCTAAAACCCTAATTTTAGGTTTTTAACAATAAAATAAAGGCAAATTCGAATTTTATCTAAAACAAGTAGATAATTTCAGATCTTATACAATTATGGCAATAAAATAAAATCAGATTTTGGTTGATTTTCTTTAGTATTTTATTAAAATATCCTACACTAATAGAAGATGAATTTCTTCTAGAATTTATACACTTGTGTGGTCTTCTATCATTTAGATTCATGACTCATGGATTAGGGTTACACCAAGGCTAGAAATAGAGGAGGGAGGTGGAAGATTTCATTTAATTAGGCATTTAATTTTAAGCCTAGTTGGGAAATTTGCATTAAATAGGGAGATTTGCATTTATTAAAACTTGGTCCTCAAGTCTTGGCTTCTATCCTCATTCTCCACTATAAATAGGACCTCCCACACACTTCCCCACCCCAAAAACGTCCTCACACCTTCACACACTATACTCTCTCAAGTTTCTTCCACAAACATCATCCTTTCACTCTTCTTTACACCCCTTTCAAGTATAAGCTAAGGTAGAAACCTACTTTGATTTCATAAGTGTTTTCTTTCCTTCTTTTGAGTAGGATCTTCCTACAAGGCAAGCTTCCATACTCTTGTGCCAAGCTATGTAAAATACACAAGCTTGATTGGCCTTGAGTGATAGCTTTTGCCAAACATGCCCTCCAATTTTGGGCTTAGAGATATTTGCTCCATGTTTATATGCTTTATTCATGATGAAATGATTGTCTTGTTATTGTGCTCATAAAGTGTGATTAGTTCTTAGGATTCTCTCTTGATTTACTCTTTGATAGGTATTTTGTGTTTGTGATGTGCTTAGGAAGGTTTATTAGATATGTTATGGTTAACTTGTTAGCTAGCACATCTATGCAAATATGTTAGATCACAAATCTTACTATCTTTATGTATACGAAGTAGTTGTTTTTAAGTATATAAACTAATTTTCTTGCAAAAATGGTATTTTTGAGAAGAAAACATATTGATCTTAAAAAGTGTTTAAAAGTAAGTTCGTAGTTACATAAGTATACTAATTTTCTTATTAAACATATCAAACTTATACACATATTTGTTTTTCTTAAAAGAAATGAGATTTGTTATACATATACCAATTTGTCATAAACTTCCATGATTATGTGATTATGTGATATTATGTGAATGGGCCCAGATGTGCCGGAGTGGTTTGGGTGTGTTCCGCCGGGACATACTATTGAGTAGCCGGTTTTAAGAGTTCACACTCCCTCTATCTCCTAATCCCCCCTTGGGTAGACGGAGTGTTCTACTCAAGAGAGAGGGTCGTAGGAAAATATTCGGCGTATGCCCGGGATACGACCACCGGAGGATAAGGCAGGCGGGAGAAATGTGCTGGTTGTATATTCGGCATGGGTAGTCATAAGGGTCACTGTTAGGTGACGAAAGGTAGAAAAGTGCAAAATGTGTGCTTTATGTGCAACTATCACCCGAGCACCTTATGTAATTGAAGTATGTGTTTCTACTCAACATGTGTTGATGTTGAATATGTATTATGTTTTAGATGAGACCGAAATTGTGGAAGAAGAAGAACCGTTCGAGGCATTTTATTAGAAAGAAAGATGTTAGATTCCGCTGCGTACTCGCCTTTGGTTTTTACTTGTCGCTTGCAAGTTGTTTAGTGATACGATGTAACTTGTATTGATTTTGGCGTTTCATATGTACTGAGTTTAAATAGACTCTTGTATGTACATAGTAATAATATTAATAAAGCATGGATTACCTGGGTCGTCACAGGTGGTATCAGAGCGTGGTTCTTGGGAGAACCTATGCTTTGATGGTTATCGGGACTAATATTTGATTATTGTGTGTAGATGGAGCACTCGCAAGGTTCCTATACTTCCAAGCCCCGTATGAGTTGTTTTGCTAGTCCTTCGACTTTTAAGTTTACGGAAGTAGATTCTGATGACCTACTTTTGGAGTTAGTACAGTTGCGAGATGAGAACCTTCAGTTGCATGAGGAAGTGGGCTACTTGAAGGCTAGCCTGCAGATTGCTCAAAACCGTCTTTATGATATCCAAACCCGTTTTCAAAATGTCATCGACATAATCCATACTAGGATTACAGAGCTGTTGGGCTTTTCCGCTACCTTACTGAACCTTAGCCCGATAAAGGATGCTGTTATCCCTGACATGTCTCTGGGAACTGAGTTCGACCCTATTCCCCTTGACTGAAGTTGTTTTAGTATCTATATCTACATGTTTATAGTGTAAAGTATTATAGTAAGAGTTTGAGGCCCTAGTAAGATGCTATAGATGATATCACGCTAGTCTTTTGATTGTGCATAGATAGCGTGATCTTGTTGTGAATCTGTGTGCCGAACCTTTTGATGTAACTATTTGGCTTATGACTACTAATGTTTTGAGACTACTTATGATCTAAGTTCCTCACTTCTAAGTTATTTTGGATATAGATGTCGAAACGAACCAGAAATGAGACTGAATCCCAAGAGGATCGATTCTCTGTGGTGTTCGAACGGATAGCAACTATTCTCGAGAACCAAACTAATAACAACAACAACCATGATCGCAATCATGATGAGTCTGCTACCGATGCCCTGACCACCTTTCTTAAATTAGGACCCCCACCTTTCCGAGGTGAACCCGACGACACTAAAGCCACAAACTGGCTGGAGGCGATGGAAAAGATTTTCGAGGTACTCAACTGTGATCCGAGGAGGAAGGTGATGTTAGCTACCTTTCGTCTAGAGGACGATGCCCGTCATTGGTGGAAACGTGTAAGTGATAAGTGGGCAGCCCTTCAAACCCCTTCGGTTTGGGATAATTTTGTTAAGGAATTCAACGCCCAATATATCCCTCGAGTTATCCAAGAGAGGCGGGAGAGAGAGTTTCTCAATTTAGCTCAACGTCACTTGAACGTGGCAAGGTACGAAGCCTTGTTCACCAAGTTAGCTCGATTTGCGCCTTACTTTGTCGAGAATGAAGAGAGAAAGATATGGAAGTTCATTGGAGGACTTCGATTAGAAATCCAAGATCGGTTATCTGCGGTCCAGTTGCCAACCTACACAGCGGCTGTCGAAACAGCACTTAAGGTGGAAAGTACGATGGAACAGTTGAAGATGAAACGAGGACAGTTGACACGAGCACCGAATACTGGAGGACTAGGTGGGAGAGCCCCGGGAGGCCCTAACAAGATGTTTAGGCCGAATATTCAAGGGAACCGAGGAAATTTTTCTGGCCCCTCAATTCAAAGAAATGAGACTTGCACCTACTGCGGGAAGCTGAACCATACCGAAGACCGATGTTGGAATAAGGCCAGAAGGTGCCCAATATGTGGAAATAGTGGGCATTTTCTATTAAACTGCCCTCAAGCAAAACCAACGCAACCCTCAAATCCTGGAAAGAATATAAAGGGCAACGGGAATCAAGTGGGAAAACCACGAGTCCAAGGGAAGGTTTTCGCCATGAATCAGGCTGAAGTCGAGAATTCGTCGGTAGTAGAAGGTACGCTTCTCGTCAATCAATACTTTGCTAAAGTATTAGTCGATCCAGGTTCTACGCATTCATACATATCAACTGGTTTCTTTACTAGTCTGCAAGTACAACCTGAGATTTTGCCTTACGAATTAGAAATCACAACGCCCCTTGGGACTAAATGGAAGACGGACTTAGTGTTTAAAGGTTGTGAGCTAGAAATGAGTGGTCAAAAGATGACAGCTGACCTAGTATTACTACCCATCCATGACTTTGATGTTATTTTGGGTATGGATTGGTTAGCCGCATCTTACGCTCAAGTAGACTGTCGCCACAAGGTCGTAAGGTTATGTTTTCCGAATCAGCCTGTCATTGAAATGGTAGGGAACAAAACCACACCTGCGATACCCATTATCTCATTTGTGCAAGCCAACCGATTATTACGAAAGGGCAATTATGCGTTCATGGCCCACATTATGAATAAATCTGAAGACAAAAAGAAGCTTGAAGAAATGCCTATAGTACGGGAGTTCCCGGACGTATTTCCTGATGATTTAAAGGGCTTACCCCCACATCGAGAGATCGATTTTGTAATTGAATTATTACCTGGAACCGCCCCGATCTCTAAGACTCCTTATAGGATGGCTCCTGCTGAATTGAAAGAGCTCAAGACCCAACTACAAGAGTTGCTAGATAAAGGGTTTATTCGCCCAAGTACATCACCCTGGGGAGCTCCGGTACTATTTGTCAAGAAGAAAGATGGAACTTGGAGATTATGCATCGACTATCGTCCGCTTAACCAAGTCACCATCAAGAATAAATACCCTTTGCCAAACATTGATGAGTTGTTTGACCAACTACAAGGAGCTTCAGTTTATTCGAAACTAGATTTGAAATCCGGATATCACCAAGTGCGAATTCGAGAAGAAGATATTCCTAAGACTGCCCTTAATACCAGGTACGGTCACTACGAGTTTGTGGTGATGCCATTCGGTGTAACAAACGCCCCTGCTACCTTCATGGACTTGATGAACCGGGTATTCCGACCATACTTAGACCAATTTGTAGTTGTCTTTATAGACGACATACTGGTCTACTCTAAGTCAAAAGAAGAACACGAAAGGCACTTGAGGATAGTACTCCAGGCACTGAGAGACGAAAAGTTGTATGCTAAATTCAGCAAGTGTGAGTTTTGGCTGACACAGGTCGCCTTTCTAGGACACATAGTGTCAAAGAATGGAATTGCAGTTGATCCAGGAAAAGTCAAAGCAGTGGTGGAATGGAAGCAACCCACGACTGTCACAGAGGTGCGAAGTTTTCTAGGATTGGCGGGATATTATCGGAGATTTATCAAGGATTTTTCCAAGATTGCCCGCCCCTTAACTAGGCTAACTCAGTCCAACGTGCGGTTCGCTTGGGATAATCATTGCGAAAATAGCTTTCAAGAACTGAAGAATAAATTGGTCACTGCCCCTGTATTGACTCTGCCACAGGGGACTGACGGATTCATGGTCTACACAGATGCGTCCAAAGAAGGACTGGGATGTGTGCTTATGCAAAGCAGGAAGGTAGTGGCTTATGCTTCACGAAAGTTAAAACCTTACGAGGAAAATTATCCAACGCACGATTTAGAGCTTGCAGCCATCGTTTTTGCTCTCAAGAAATGGAGACATTATCTTTATGGGACTTCATTCGAAGTATTTACCGATCACAAGAGTCTCAAGTACTTGTTCTCTCAGAAAGAGTTAAATATGAGACAACGAAGATGGTTGGAAATGCTAGCTGACTTCAATTGTGACATTCAATACCATCCTGGAAAAGCGAATGCCGTAGCAGATGCATTAAGTAGAAAGGCTCATCTTGCCTATTTAATGAGTCGAGAATGGACATTCTTGGAAGATATCGCGAGTTGGAAGCCTAAAGAACGGGAGTTTGGAGTTATCTGTTCGCAACTACATGCACAACCCGTTATACTTCAGCGAATCAAAGAAGCTCAGGAAATCGACAAAGAACTCCAAAGGGTTAAAGATCGAATTAACCTCGGCTTAGAAAAGGAGTTTACCTTGCCAAATGATGGGATCTTAAGATTCCGAAACCGAGTATGGGTTCCAGAGAATGAGCAGCTGAAGAGAGAAGTACTAGAGGAAAGCCACAACACCAAATACACGATACATCCAGGGATAAATAAGATGTATCAAGATGTTAAACGGCAGTACTGGTGGCCCAAGATGAAAAGGCAAATCGCGGAGTTCGTATCAAAATGCTTAACTTGCCAACAAGTTAAAGCAAGCCATCAAAAGCCTTTTGGGTTACTACAACCTCTATCAATCCCTGAATGGAAATGGGAACACATTACGATGGACTTCGTTATGGGACTACCACGGACACAAAAGGGTCATGATGCAGTATGGGTGGTAGTAGACAGACTCACGAAAAGTGCCCATTTTCTTGCATTCTCTAAGACTTATTCATTGGATCAGATGGCAGAGATCTATAAGAGTGAGATTGCCAGGTTACATGGTGTTCCAGTAAGCATAGTATCTCACCGAGATCCTCGGTTCGTTTCCAAATTTTGGCAAGGGCTACAGAAAGCACTAGACACTGAGTTAAATTTCAGTACAGCTTTTCACCCACAAACTGATGGACAAACTGAAAGAGTTATCCAAATTTTGGAAGACATGCTTAGGGCGTGTACCCTAGATTTTGGTGGAAGTTGGGATCGACATTTGCCCCTGGCAGAATTCGCCTACAATAACAGTTACCAGGCTACGATAGGAATGGCTCCCTTTGAAGCTCTTTACGGCAGAAAGTGCAGATCCCCTGTATGTTGGAGCGAAGTGGGTGAGAGTAAACTTATAGGTCCGGACTTAATTCATGAGACGACAGAGGCTATCAAGATGATAAAGAAACGAATGGAAACGGCACAAAGTCGTCAAAAGAGTTATGCCGATAGACGACGAAAAGATTTGGAATTCGGAGTAGGTGACTTTGTATTCTTGAAAGTTTCACCAAGAAAGGGTGTTCTAAGGTTTGGACGGAAGGGCAAGTTAAACCCCCGCTATATTGGACCTTTTGAGATACGAGCGAGAGTGGGAAAGGTTGCTTATCGATTAGCCTTACCTCCGACTCTAGCAGAAGTGCATGACGTATTCCATGTCTCTATGCTTAAGAAATACCATCCTGATCCCTCTCACGTTGTAAATCATGCGTCTCTCGATATTGGCCCAGACTTGACCTACGTAGAAGAACCGGTTAGGATTTTAGACTTCCAAGAGCGTACTCTGAGGAACAAAATCATTCCGTTAGTACGTGTTTTATGGAAATACCATGGGATTGAAGAAAGTACGTGGGAACGATTGGAGGAAATGCAAGAAAAGTACCCACAATTGTTCGATTGAGTATAGGACCGAATTTCGAGGACGAAATTTTCTAAGGAGGGGAGGATGTGACGACCTGGTAATCTTTAATATTTAAATAATTGATATAATGTCTTATGTTCTTGAAAATGTCATTTTCACATTTTAGTCAAATTTTAGATCAATTTATAATTTGAACGGTAAAGTGCCAATTTTTGAATTTCGATTACCACTCTTGGAAAAATTCATCTATTAAATACTTATGAGTTTCAAAAATAATATAACTAAGTATTCTATACTTTTATGCATGGAGAAAATCAATTTTTGAATGAATTACATGATTTTCCAAATTTTAGAGGAATTTGACATTCGAACACAATTTTTCGAACTTTCTATGTCCTAAATTGCAATTTTCGAAAACTTAACTAAAACATTTGTAATTTCTGGGAAGTATACATATAATTCTTGATTTATAAAGATTAAATTTCATAATTTTGGAATTTTTCTAAATTAATTATGAATTTTCGGATTTTATGCTCCAAAACCCTAATTTTATGCCCTAAAACCCTAATTTTAGGTTTTTAACAATAAAATAAGGCAAATTCGAATTTTATCTAAAACAAGTAGATAATTTCAGATCTTATACAATTATGGCAATAAAATAAAATCAGATTTTGGTTGATTTTCTTTAGTATTTTATTAAAATATCCTACACTAATAGAAGATGAATTTCTTCTAGAATTTATACACTTGTGTGGTCTTCTATCATTTAGATTCATGACTCATGGATTAGGGTTACACCAAGGCTAGAAATAGAGGAGGGAGGTGGAAGATTTCATTTAATTAGGCATTTATTTTAAGCCTAGTTGGGAGATTTGCATTAATAGGGAGATTTGCATTTATTAAAACTTGGTCCTCAAGTCTTGGCTTCTATCCTCATTCTCCACTATAATAGGACCTCCCACACACTTCCCCCCCCCAAAAACGTCTCAACTACCTTCACACACTATACTCTCTCAAGGTTCTTCCACAACATCATCCTTTCACTCTTCTTTACACCCCTTTCAAGTATAAGCTAAGGTAGAAACCTACTTTGATTTCATAAGTGTTTTT
>JAOWBU010000018.1:59574-88996 GCA_026212405.1 Petrea volubilis | reverse complement strand
GCCAGGCGACAACGGACTTGTCGGTCTTAAAGGTTCTTGTCATCCATGGTCCTAATCCCTCCGCACAATAGATGGAGTGTTCCATGTGTGAAGTGGGACTTAGAATTAGGTATATACTAAGATGTGGTCAACATGGTAAATAAAGTGGGAATGTTGATATCAACATTTGTGTGGGAGATATAAGGTGAGTATTGTGACGAGGAAGGTAATAATGTGACTTATGTGATGTATTATATATGATTATGTGACTATGTGCACTTGAGCTAGGCACACAAGCACCTTATATTGCTTGGTAGAGCCTCTTACTCAGTTGTTGTGTTGACACCTCTAACACACAGTTATAGCCAAGGAGACGTGGAAACAAAAGAAGCTGGACTTGGTGGTTTGAAGCTACAAGTTGAGCAAAGGACTTGAGAGCATTGTTGTACTAGTTACTTTGTATCAAAATGACACTTGTATATTAATTTGTTCTTGTTGAAATTTGTTCTTGTTGCCGTGTGAAAGTACATAGCCATACACTTGGTTAAATTTTAATTTTAAGTTGGTTAAATTCCATAACGTTTCTTTGTGTCTGAGCAAAACAGCAAAAAACCCTTGAGATAGAAAATAGGATAACATCCTTCCATGTTTTTCAAAAATATAACTTGCTCTCCCTTGCTATTAAAAATCCTAACTCTGTTAACTTGTTTCTTAAAATGCCCATTGTACTCTTTTACTAGCATGCACGGGATCTTTGAGCCATAAATTAGACGGCGCAGATCGAATACAAATATAATACAACCTACATATACATTAAAAATAAAAGTACACACATACATACATATATAGACATATATGTAAAATATACAGATATATGTACACACACACATATATATACACACATATCTAGAGACATACATACATATATATACATAAATATACATAGACATATATCATACATAAATACAGAGACAAAATCCATCAAATGTATTTGTGGAGAAATCCATTGGAAAAATGGGATTTCTGCAAAATTCCATACAAACCTCTCCCACCTACAAAATCGATGGAGAAATAGGGTTTCTTCAAGGGTGGTGCCCCCTCCTGCTGAGGATTTCTCTTTCAAACAAATCTACAACCCTTCAATTTTTCTTTGAAGAAAAAATCCCAAACAAAAAAATATTGTGGTGACTGAAATTGTGGAAAGAAAGAAAGCATCGCGATGGCTTAGTTGTGGGTGGAGCGCGGCAACGTTGTAGCTAGAGGATTCATGGTTGTGGCGTCTCTAGGATCTGGATTGGCATCGGCCGGGTTCATTTCATGCTGGGTGTGACATCCCGATTTTTGGTCTAAAAACTATATAAACCGGTTCTTATAATATACACGCATGCTTACTAATATTTCATGTTTTGTATGATCCTTCTTTTATATATGAATTATGTGAGGTGATAATTACATGATTTTCCAAATTTTAAACGAATTTGATATTCTAACACAATTTTCGAAATCTTATGTCCTAAATTGCAATTTTCGAAAATATAACTAAAACATTTTTAATTTCTGGAAACTATACATATAATTTCAGATTTATAAACATTAAATTTCATAATTTTGGAATTTTTCTAAATTAATTATGAATTTTCGGATTTTATGCCCAAAAAACCCTAATTTATGCCCTAAAACCCTAATTTTCAGTTTTTACAAAATAAATAAATACAAATTCGAATTTTTAATAAAATAAAGATATGATTTCAGATTTTATAAGATGAGGACAATCAAAATCAGATTTTATTAGATTTTATTTGATTTTATTTGATTTTGTGTTAATATTTTATTAAAATATCCTACACTAATATAAGATGAATTTCTTCTAGAAATTGTGCATTTGTGTGGTCTTCCATTCATCTAGATTCATGACTCATGGATTAGGGTTACACCAAGGCTAGAATAGAGGAGGGAGGTGGAAGATTTCATTTAATTTGGCATTTAATTCTATGCCTAGTTGGGAGATTTGCATTAAATGGAAAGATTTGCATTTATTAAACCTTGGTCCCCAAGTCTTGCCTTCTACCCTCATTCTCCACTATAAATAGGACCTCCCACATACTTCTCCACCCCAAAAAACGTCCTCACACATACACACACTATACTCTCTCTATTTTCTTCCACAAACACACAAATCCCGCCTAAAAACACACCCCCTCACTTACTCTACTCTCAACACCCAAAACACTTCCTATTTATAACCTATCTTCCACCCACATATATGTACACACAAGCCCTTCTATTTTAATCCATATATACCTAATAACCTTCCACATACTCCCTTATTTCCCTCACGTACTCTTGAAGGAGGAAGTCAAGTTGATCTAGCCGAAACAAATCTATAAACTTGATAAACTCCTAAGGTGAGTGCTTTGTCAATTCCTTTTTGGGGCTTTGAACTATATGATATAAATATTATTCGTATAGCCTACCTTATTGAATTTATGCGATCAAATCTTTCGAAAAATGTTTTCCATACATATAAGACAAGTTATTTTCAAAAATATTGCATTCTCTGATATTGCCAGTTGTATCTGTCCCGAAATGATTTTTGACACCTTTGGGATATCATATTTTAATTATATTTCTATGTATCCCAGGTGTAAAAATAAGTTATTGCTTTGTTGACAAGTTGTGAGCCATATCTGTTTCGTTATATTTCCGTTTACCCTTGGGGACGCCCTTGGGAAGTTTGGGCCCAGGTACTTATAAGAGGAATTTTATCGGGCGGAACGGACCGTCGATGGAACCTTTTATATGATACCATTCCGTGAAACCAATTTCTACGTACAGCCGGAGGATGACTGTAGTAGGGATTGGAGCGATGTATTGCACGGACGCGTGATACATCTCCGTCTTGTTTAGCGTCGAGGTGGCTTCTCGACAAGGGAGGCATAAGGGTTTCTATTATGATTTATCTGTTTTGGGTAGTCATAAGGTTGGAGACTCCGTCTTGGGCTCACTGTCCGTATTACTCAGTTCAGTTATTATTATCAAGTTACATTTCACACTACGTGCACTTTATTATGATTTAACTGTTTTGAGTCTCATTTTCAATCAATTATATATCTATCTAAATGTGGCCTCACTAAGTCATTTGGACTTAACCCCTCGTTTCTTTCTGTTCATTGCCTCAGAATCAGAATAATGGGAGTACATAGGATGGTAGCCGCTCCTCCAGTTGTATATTAAAACTTCATTTTGCTTTGTCTTGCTTTATAATCTGTAATTTGCTACTTGATGCCACTAGTTGGCTATTTTGATGTTGCGCTACTTGGTTGTACTAAATATAGTTATATATATTATCCATATTGCATATTTTACTCTACCTCCACTGCGTATTGTTAAGTTAGGCGTTCGTATTGGGTATGAATTCCAAAATTTGTGCTCAATGCGATCGTCGGTGGCCTCCAACCGTATAGGAAGATCCTAGCGGGAGGGGTGCCACAGCGGTGGTGTCAGAGCCTAGGTTTAGGTTATAACCATGTGTTATATAGGTAAGCATGCATACATATAGTCTTTGTTTTGACCAAATCACTATGTGTATATGTGCTCTGTTTGTGATTATCGAATATGCTATCCCATATTATATACATGATGTCGTGAAGTCTTCTGCATTACTTTATGTGATAATCATGTTTTGATAATTATTCCCTTGATTTGAATCCGTAACACTTAGAATTTTGATGGCGCCACGAAAAGGAGCTACACGTACGCGCTTACACTCCCAATCGACCCCAGAACCAACTCACCCTACTGTAACACAACCCCAAGGAAACCGTCATCAAGGACCCACGACGAGGTTGGACCCAGAAGAAAATCATGTTCCAAACCAAGGAAATAATAATGATATTCTGAGCCAAATGGTTGGAGTTTGGAGAGAAATTACCCAACAAAATCAAAATCACCAGTCGGATGATAGGATGCTAGATCGCTTCCTGCGCTTCAACCCACCAAAATTCTATGGGGAGCCTAACGATCAAAAGGCTGAATCCTGGGTAGCGGCAATTACCAAGATCTTTAAGGTTTTGCGATGTAATGAAAAGGAACAAGTGGAGTTCACCGTATTCTTGATGGAAGGAGCAGCCCACAACTGGTGGAAGCTCGTGGAACAAAGATGGAATGCCAATCAAACACCTGTAACTTGGGAAAATTTTCTAAAGGAGTTTTTAGATAAATTTATACCCCAAGTAGTTCGAGATGCAAGAGAAAAAGAATTTATGGATTTGATTCAAGGGATCCTTACTGTTGCAGAATATGAGGCCAAATTCGCTCGTTTGGTACAGTATGCGCCACATATAATGAATGATGAAAGGAGAAAAACCAAACGATTCATCCAAGGTTTGCGGCCTGAAGTCCGATGGGCGTTAATGGCGACCGACATTGAGGAATATACACAGGCTGTCAGTAAGTCCATGGTTGTTGAGGCAGAAATTCGGGAAATCAAACAAATAACTAACAAAGTGAGCAAGAATAAGGTATCTAGTCCAGAGGGTGGAGGACAACTCAGACAAACCAATACAAGGAACAATAAGCGCCCTCGCATTGAAGGAAATCAAAATGTTAACCAACTTGGAGGCAGGGAAAGAATTGGATGCAACTACTGTGGACATCCTAGCCACGTAGAGGCAAACTGTTGGAAAAAGAATGGAAAATGTGTAGCATGCGGTAGTGATCAACACATGATTAAAGAGTGCCCGAAAGCCCGAAACCCTAATATCCTTGGCCCAACTCAAGAAGGAAGGACCCAAGTTCCACCTGTCGGAAGGCCAAAAGTAAAAGCTAGAGCTTACGCTCTAGAGGCGGATGAAGGACCCGATCCAACTGCAGTAGTGGAAGGTACAACTCAAATTTTAAACACTTCTATGAAAATACTATATGATCCTGGAGCTACTCATTCTTTCATATCTGTGGAATCTGTGAATCGATTGGGGTTATTGCTAGAATCTTTATCTTATAACTTTGAAGTCAGCACCCCCTTAGGATCTAGTTATCTTACTGATCGGGTTCTGAAAGGATGTCCAATAAGAATTGAAGGAAAAACATATCCCGCTGACTTAATAGAGCTTCCTATTCACAACTACGATATAATCCTTGGGATGGATTGGTTGTATCAATATCAGGCCCAACTAGATTGTTTTGCTAAGAGGATTATTTTAGGAAAGGATAACTCACCTGGGCCAATAATCCCCATTAGTTCATCCAAAACCATTTCTCTTATCTCCTTCGTTGAAGCAAAGGAGTGTATCAAGGAGGGAGCATTAGGATTCATTGCCTATTTGCTCAACAAACCGAAGGACCAAATAAAGATAGAGGAAGTTCCCGTTGTAAATGAATTCCAAGATGCGTTTCCAGAAAAATTGAATTCATTACCCCCTCAGAGAGAAATAGAATTTGTGATCGACACCATACCAGCAGCTGAACCTTATTCAAAAACACCATACCGAATGGCCCCAGCTGAATTGAAGGAGTTGAAGAAGCAACTTGAAGAATTAATAGAAAGCGGATATATTCGGCCAAGTACATCACCATGGGGAGCGCCAGTGCTATTTGTTAAAAAGAAGGATGGGTCACTTCGGATGTGTATTGATTATCGGGAGTTAAATCGGATGACTATCAAGAATAAATATCCACTCCCACACATAGAAGAACTATTTGACCTTCTACAAGGATCACAAGTATATTCTAAATTGGATTTGAGACAAGGATATTATCAGCTTAGAGTTAAAGAGGAAGATATTCCTAAAACATCATTTAATACTCGATATGGGCACTTTGAATTTGTTGTTATGCCTTTTGGATTGACCAATGCACCAGCAGCTTTTATGGATATGATGCACCGGGTCTTCCGACCATATTTGGATCAATTTGTGGTTATTTTCATTGATGACATCCTGGTATACTCAAGGACTCCAGAACTGCATGCGGAACATTTGCGAATTGTTCTACAGACGTTACGAGAAAACAAATTATATGCGAAATTTAGTAAGTGTGACTTTTGGTTAGAAAAAGTTACATTTTTAGGGCATATAATTTCCAAGACCGGAATTGAAGTCGATCCCTCCAAGGTGGAAGCTGTTAATAATTGGAAGCGCCCGAAGACTCCAACTGAAGTAAGAAGTTTTCTGGGTTTAGCAGGTTACTATCGGCGGTTCATACAAAATTTTTCAAAAATTGCAGAGCCCTTAACTCAACTTACTCGCAAGAATTCTCCTTGCCAATGGAATGAAAAGTGTGAAGTTAGTTTTCAAGAATTAAAAAGACGTTTAACCACCGCCCCAGTGCTGACACTACCTGAAGGAAATGAAAATTTTGCTGTCTACACTGATGCATCTAGAGAAGGTTTGGGATGTGTGTTAATGCAAAATGGGAAAGTGGTTGCTTACGCATCAAGAAAGCTTCGTTCTCATGAGTGTAATTATCCGACCCATGATTTGGAGTTAGCAGCAATTATATTTGCTTTGGCCAAGTGGAGACATTATCTGTATGGGACAACCTTTGAGGTGTATACAGATCACAAAAGCTTAAAGTACTTACCCACTCAGAAGGACCTCAACATGAGACAAAGAAGATGGCTGGAATTCTTGGAGGACTATGATTGTAAGATCCAATATCACCCCGGGAAAGCCAACTTAGTTGCCGATGCTCTTAGTAGAAAAGCCGGATTAGCACGATTAAGCAGTGGAATTGGGGTCTCTAAAAGTAACTTTATCATAAAGACTCATGCTCAAATAGCAGATCTAACTGTTCAATCAGAACTAGTCACCAAGATTCGGGAAAAGCAAGCAAAGGATAAGTGGAGTCAGAAGCAAATTGCCCAGGTAGGGGAAAGTACAAATGAGAAATATGGGATTGATGATATGGGGATTTTACGTTACAAGGGCAGAATATGTATAACTGAAGAAATGAAGAAACAGATTTTAGAAGAAGCTCATAAGACACCATATACCGTTCATCCAGGAGGAACAAAAATGTATCGAGATCTTAAACAGTATTATTGGTGGAATGGTATGAAGAGAGACATCTCAGACTTTGTAAGAAGATGTTTGACGTGTCAAAAGATCAAAGGAGAACACCAAAAGCCGGGAGGAATGTTACAACCATTACCGATTCCAACATGGAAATGGGATCAAGTTACTATGGATTTTCTAGTAGGATTACCTAAGGTAAGAGGTGGATATGATAGCATATGGGTAATCGTGGATAGGTTAACCAAGTCAGCACATTTTCTGCCTGTTAAAACAACTGATCGAGTGGAAACTTTAGCAGAACTTTACCACCGTGAGATCACGAGACTCCACGGCATTCCTACATGTATCATCTCAGACAGGGATCCTAAGTTCACATCTAGATTATGGCAAAGCATACAAAGGCATATGGGCACTAAATTGCAATTCAGTACAGCTTCACATCCACAAACGGATGGGCAGACAGAAAGATTGATAGCCTATTTGGAGGACATGTTGAGAATGTGCGTATTGGAATTTGGTGATAGCTGGAATAAGCACTTGCCCTTGATTGAATTTGCTTATAACAATAGCTATCAAGCTTCAATACAGATGGCACCATATGAAGCTTTGTATGGAAGAAAGTGTCGATCACCGCTATATTGGGATTTAGATGAATGGAGATGGACAAAGGATGGAATACATAGAGCAGTACGACCTGAACTCATCCAAGATGCAATTGACAAAGTGCAAATTATCAAACAAAAGATGAAGGCTGCCCAAGATCGACAAAAGAGTTATGCAGACAAGCGACGAAGAAAACTGGAGTTTGAAGTCGGGGATCGAGTATTCCTTAAAGTCTCTCCAAGGAAGGGATTTACAAGGATTGGTAAAGGAGGAAAATTGAATCCCAGGTATGTTGGACCATTTGAGATCATAGAGCGAATAGGAGAAGTCGCATATCGACTAGACTTACCACCTAGCCTAACAGGAATCCATAACGTATTTCACGTATCTCAGCTCCGAAAATACTACCCTGATGAAACCCATATCCTTCCACCTGAAAACATACCCCTTGAACCTAACCTTACCTATACAGAAAAACCTATTCGCATTTTAGATCGAAAGTTCCAAGAGTTAAGAAATCGGAAAATTCCACTCGTCAAGGTACTATGGCAAAACCATCAAGTCGAAGAGGCAACTTGGGAACCTGAAGAGAAAATACGTAAATATTATCCGGAGCTATTCAATCAGGTAAGAATCTGGGGACCAGATTCTTTTAAGGGGGGGAGAGTTGTGACATCCCGATTTTTGGTCTAAAAACTATATAAACCGGTTCTTATAATATACACGCATGCTTACTAATATTTCATGTTTTGTATGATCCTTCTTTTATATATGAATTATGTGAGGTGATAATTACATGATTTTCCAAATTTTAAACGAATTTGATATTCTAACACAATTTTCGAAATCTTATGTCCTAAATTGCAATTTTCGAAAATATAACTAAAACATTTTTAATTTCTGGAAACTATACATATAATTTCAGATTTATAAACATTAAATTTCATAATTTTGGAATTTTTCTAAATTAATTATGAATTTTCGGATTTTATGCCCAAAAAACCCTAATTTATGCCCTAAAACCCTAATTTTCAGTTTTTACAAAATAAATAAATACAAATTCGAATTTTTAATAAAATAAAGATATGATTTCAGATTTTATAAGATGAGGACAATCAAAATCAGATTTTATTAGATTTTATTTGATTTTATTTGATTTTGTGTTAATATTTTATTAAAATATCCTACACTAATATAAGATGAATTTCTTCTAGAAATTGTGCATTTGTGTGGTCTTCCATTCATCTAGATTCATGACTCATGGATTAGGGTTACACCAAGGCTAGAATAGAGGAGGGAGGTGGAAGATTTCATTTAATTTGGCATTTAATTCTATGCCTAGTTGGGAGATTTGCATTAAATGGAAAGATTTGCATTTATTAAACCTTGGTCCCCAAGTCTTGCCTTCTACCCTCATTCTCCACTATAAATAGGACCTCCCACATACTTCTCCACCCCAAAAAACGTCCTCACACATACACACACTATACTCTCTCTATTTTCTTCCACAAACACACAAATCCCGCCTAAAAACACACCCCCTCACTTACTCTACTCTCAACACCCAAAACACTTCCTATTTATAACCTATCTTCCACCCACATATATGTACACACAAGCCCTTCTATTTTAATCCATATATACCTAATAACCTTCCACATACTCCCTTATTTCCCTCACGTACTCTTGAAGGAGGAAGTCAAGTTGATCTAGCCGAAACAAATCTATAAACTTGATAAACTCCTAAGGTGAGTGCTTTGTCAATTCCTTTTTGGGGCTTTGAACTATATGATATAAATATTATTCGTATAGCCTACCTTATTGAATTTATGCGATCAAATCTTTCGAAAAATGTTTTCCATACATATAAGACAAGTTATTTTCAAAAATATTGCATTCTCTGATATTGCCAGTTGTATCTGTCCCGAAATGATTTTTGACACCTTTGGGATATCATATTTTAATTATATTTCTATGTATCCCAGGTGTAAAAATAAGTTATTGCTTTGTTGACAAGTTGTGAGCCATATCTGTTTCGTTATATTTCCGTTTACCCTTGGGGACGCCCTTGGGAAGTTTGGGCCCAGGTACTTATAAGAGGAATTTTATCGGGCGGAACGGACCGTCGATGGAACCTTTTATATGATACCATTCCGTGAAACCAATTTCTACGTACAGCCGGAGGATGACTGTAGTAGGGATTGGAGCGATGTATTGCACGGACGCGTGATACATCTCCGTCTTGTTTAGCGTCGAGGTGGCTTCTCGACAAGGGAGGCATAAGGGTTTCTATTATGATTTATCTGTTTTGGGTAGTCATAAGGTTGGAGACTCCGTCTTGGGCTCACTGTCCGTATTACTCAGTTCAGTTATTATTATCAAGTTACATTTCACACTACGTGCACTTTATTATGATTTAACTGTTTTGAGTCTCATTTTCAATCAATTATATATCTATCTAAATGTGGCCTCACTAAGTCATTTGGACTTAACCCCTCGTTTCTTTCTGTTCATTGCCTCAGAATCAGAATAATGGGAGTACATAGGATGGTAGCCGCTCCTCCAGTTGTATATTAAAACTTCATTTTGCTTTGTCTTGCTTTATAATCTGTAATTTGCTACTTGATGCCACTAGTTGGCTATTTTGATGTTGCGCTACTTGGTTGTACTAAATATAGTTATATATATTATCCATATTGCATATTTTACTCTACCTCCACTGCGTATTGTTAAGTTAGGCGTTCGTATTGGGTATGAATTCCAAAATTTGTGCTCAATGCGATCGTCGGTGGCCTCCAACCGTATAGGAAGATCCTAGCGGGAGGGGTGCCACACTGGGGATATGGGATGATGCTCCCTCGTGTTAGGTGGAGGGTGGTGCTGCCACTAGGATAGAGGTGGGGTAAGGGTGAATTCGTTGTGGTTGGAGAAGGCGTGTGCTGGTTGGGGCTACAGATTTCAGGTGTAGGAAAGATGAAAAAGATAAGGGGAAAAAAATCAAAAAATTGTAAAGAAAAAGAGAAATTAACAAAAAAAAAATCAAATTATTACTGTTTAGTTATTAGTTTATAAAGAAATCAAATTAAATTAAAAAATAATGATTATACAAATATCTCAATGAGCTTTGCTTTTTTAACTTTTTAGTTTTTTTAAAATTATTTAAAAAAAATATTAGAGTTTAAATTATTTTAATAAAAGGGTGTTATGGAATTTAACCTTATGCGTTTCAATTAATTTGTATACTGAATGAATTCGTCTTCCATGTGTTTCTAGAAATTTTGTAAATTTAGAACATTGACACAAATGTGTCGCGTATTAAGAGTTTTTGAATGGCAATTCTACATTTCCATTTGAAATTGTTGGGGTTCTAAATTGTGTTTATATATTTTTGAAATCACTTTAAAAAAAATAGTAGTTTCATGTCTTAAAATATATTTAAGTAGATCTATTATATTAGTTTTCTTTGGAACATGAAGATATTTTATAAATATTCTAATATAATTTAAGATAATTTTAAGGCAACACAAATAGTGACCATAATCTATTTGATGCCTCTTAAAAAATCAGTCCATTTGGCCCAAATACAATGAGATGACCCAAAAAAAGAAGCCCAAATAAAATGTTTCGAAGACGGGCTTATGTCTCCCACTTAGGCCCAAAATTCCTATGGGCTAGGCACACTACAGGAGGCCCACAGCAGCAGTCCAACATGAACCACCATGCAACCTATCAGCAAGTTGGACCAAGTCCACAACTTGAAGTCCAAATGGCTAAAATTTCAAATCTTTATCCTTAATTTTAACCATCAAGTCTATAAAATAGGCCCTAATTATCTCAAAATCTTAACAAACCCTACACATGTGGGGGAGGCCATAACTACCTCCCTTGACAATCTGCTATCCTTCCTGATTTGGAGGAACAACCTCGAGGATTCCTCGAGCCAGTTGTTACAAAACCACCTTTATAAAAGGCTAATATCTCACATTTGATAAATAAGTTCTAACTCGCTTTACATTCTACTACCTACATTCACTTCTCACTTAAGCTCTATAATCAGGCACACTTTGAGCATAAATCGCCCACTTACATGCAAGATTCCCTTGTTGTCTTCCCTGCCCTACTTTATGTTATACTACAGTTTATTTTTACTTTATTTCTTTGTAAGACACATACTTAATTCAGTAGAGTTCTAATATTTTTTTGTAGGTTAGGCCACCCCCCTCATCGATAGGTTCTTTCTCACAGAGAAGGATTTCTAGGATTCCCTTACACTCAATGTTCCTTTCTACAAATTAATTTTCAGTTCATTTCAAAATTTGGTACGCATCACTATTAATAGTATATAACATATTACAACTAATATGTAATGCAGCATGTAATATAATAATATAATGTAGAACTATATAAATATATATGAATAGTGACACGTACAAAATTTTAGAGTGATCATAAATTTGTAGCAGGAACGTCGAATTCATCAAAAATAATTTTTACTCTTCCAAATATAAAATGAATTGTAAATCGGGTGTGTAGAATTGATCCCCCTAAGAATAATTATGACTAATTTTGAAGACAACCAGGTAATTAACAAATAAAAATAAAGATAAGGGGTCTTGATAGAAAATAATAAAATAAAATAAAAGCAGAAAATTGAATAGAAACAAATTAATATGATGAAAAACTTAGCTAAGGGTAATTTTTTGTTGAATGTTCTCTGGATTTCAACATCAATTCAATGATAGTTCTCTAATTCAAGTAATCGACCGGTTATAACCTTTGAAAATGTTCCTCCAACCAATCTTTCCTTAATTATTGACTAAACCTACAATGCACTATGAATAAACCCCTAGTTAACTAAAAATATATATATATATATATCTATGTGATAGAATTTAATCGTTTAATAGCATTAAGAATTAGGAAGACTTGATCCTAGCCAAGAACCTGCAACACATGATTTTTTAAAGTAGATTATATATTTTATATAGCATAATCCAATGGGTTCCACACAATCAAATCATGCTATTTTTCACTTGTGTTGCTTCAATTAAACAATTATGGATTTAATCTTACCAACTAAAAATATGCGATATGACACCACTAGAAAACAAGGATTTTGCTACAGATTTTGGCAAAAATTCGTGGCCAAAAAAATGGCCACGGAAAAATTCCGTAGCCAATTTTGGCATTGCCAAATTTGGTCATGGAGTTAACCGTGGCCAAGCTTTTTTACTTTTTAAAAATTTAAATATGTTAGCCACGGATTTATCCGTGGCAAAAAATAAATATTTTAAAAAATAAAAATAATCTAGCCACGGATTAATCCGTGGCCAAAAATAAATATTTAAAAAAGAAATACTAACCTAGCCACGGATTAATCCATGGCCAAAAATAATTCTTTTAAAAAAAATTAATAAATCTAGCCACGGATAAATCTGTGGCCAAAAATAAATGAATTTTAAAAAATGAATTAATATAATCACAGGTTTTTCCGTGGCCAAAAATATTTTTTTGAAAAAAAATAATAAATATAGCCATGGACAAATCCATGGGCAAAAATATTTTTTTTAAAAAAAAAATTAAATTAGCGACGGATTTTCCGTTGCTAATGTAACCGTTTTTTCATAATTAATTTTATTTTAATACACCCCAAACCTACAATTTTTTTTGTCAAAAATCAAAATACCAGCAAACTATATATCAATGTATTACTAATAATCCATATGGCATATTCTATCATATATATAATTAATAATTAATATTATTCTACTAGTTTAATTCAACAATTCATACAACAATACATATGAAACAAATGTTTTTAAAAGTCAAATGTAGGAACATCATCGTCTCCATCATCCTCATCATCATTATCATCGTCATCGTCGTCATTGTCGCCTTCACTGTCATCCTGAGCAACAGGTTCAGACGAAGTAGAGCCCCTCTTACACTGCGGAGCTAATCGACGCGTAAGTTTTTTAACGTTGGCCGCCATTAGGGACACAGTCTTCTGAAGGCCGGAGATCTCTCAACTATGCTTTTCTTCCATCTCGGCCATCTTCTCACTGTGCTTCTCCTCTAAATTGCTCATCTTTTGTGTGAGCTCCTCTGTCTTGGGGTCAACCTAAATATTCAAGTCAGTCCATGAGCTGGAAAACTCAACTGTCACGGTAGAGGGTCCACGAGCAACCCCATACCACTGATCCTTTTTTGGACTACCGACTGTCTGCTTCCAAATCTAAAACCTACATATTTTTTAATAAAATATATATATAATTTTTAATAAGTATATATATCTAACAAATACTCTTTTGAATGTTACCTCCAACTTGTCGGGCTGCTTAATAGGTCCTCCTTGTGCATTCTTGGCGGTTCGAGAACAAGCTTTGTCATGATTAGCTTTGAATCTCTCCTGAAAAAAAAAACAAAAAACATACATAATTGTTATAAAAGCGTTTTTGGTAATAATATGTGATAGTAAATAAAAATAGAAAACTACCAAAGTAGTCTTTGCTCGCTCATCGACATAATGCTCGGTTCCATCCTCGTCTCTTGAATAGTAGAAAGCCCCAAATGTTTTGTCAACCGAAGGTTGATGTCCATATTTTTCCGTCTGCAATAAAAATGAAGTAAAATACAAGGACAGTAATGAGATAAAATCATAAAAATCAACACTACTTCAATTAATTAAATAAAATACAAGGAAAAAGTAACTACTTACCAAATGATCTTGCCACCTTAGATGAGATATGGATCCTCCCTTATGGCCAGGAAATCCCCTTCCGTCACATGTCGATGCTCGATTTGCTCTATTCTGATGGCTTATCCTCTAGAACTCTGGGGTGCCCCATATGACCCATAAAGCATCCCAAGATTCCTCACCTATCCAATTAGGCCTACGGTTGTTTCTACAAGCTTTAGCCAATCTATTTTTCAAGATCTTCGAACCTTTATGCTCGAAGTTCTTCCAAACTCGGCTCAAATGATCAGGCCGTCAAAAGAATTTTCTCTAAAAAAAATCAAGAAAAAAAAATCATATACGAACAAATTATAGTAATAGTCAAACTTTAATTAAACTAAGTAAATACACATATCTTGAACTGGGCAAACCACATCTCACGAGTTTGTAGAGGGACCTTTTTCCAAGTAGGCTATGGTTGCTTGAAACCATTCTCAATTATCTAACCGATCTCTTCAATACATTTCTCCTCGAAGTCAAACTTATTGTACAAGTGAAAAAAAAAATTATACATTACAATGCACATAAAATATATAGAATAAATATTTATTTATTGATAAGATAGCAAAGTTATATAAATCAATTCACTTACTCTTTTCCTCGTGGCATTATTAGAATCTGATGTCTTTCGGTATCACTGTTTTGAGACATATTGGTGGATCAGCCTTCATTCATCAGCATCGATGGGGCGGACCCTAAGGCAGGGGATGGAGAATCTGCTCTCGAACTATGACGACCCCGAAATCCCTTTATTATTATTATTATTATTATTAGATTAATACTATCATTATTGGCTACATACATGCATACATTTTTAATTGCAACGTATAAGGTACATTACATAAGGGTACATCAACAAAAGAGAGTCTCGACTTGCTAGTTTACTATTGATACATAGCAAAAGCAAAAACCCAAAACAGGTACGCAGCGGAAAATCCTACATCCTTCTTCCTAATAAAATGCTTCAAAAGGTTCCTCCTCCTCACCATCATAAAAGCTATCTTCGGAAGCATCTAAAATATAATATAACATGGAATCAACATACGTTGAGTAGAAACACTTCTTTATACACATAAGGTGCTCGGGTGTCAAGTGCACATTAGTTACACATAGCACATATATAATTTCACACTTTCTACCTTTCGTCACCTGACAGTGACCCTTATAACTACCCGGGCCGAAATAACAACCAGCACATTTCTCCCGCCAGCCTTATCCTCCAATGGTCGTATCCCGGGCATACGCCTTAGTATTGTTCTACGACCTCTCTCTTGAGTAGATCCCTCCATCTACCCAAGGGAGGGATTAGGAGATGGAAGGGTGGTGAACTCTCCCGGCTACTCAATAGTATGTCCCGGTGGAACACCCCCCAGACCATTCCAGCACATATGGGCCCATCCACACAATTGCAATTTGTTCACATATGCACATAATCATAGTTTAGCAAAGTAAGCTCCACACTTATAAATGAAAGCTTTATATTTGCTTATTAAGCATATGTAAATAGATAGTAGCAAAATATGTAAATAGATAAAATATAAATATAAATATATAAACATAACTAGTATAAATATATAAATATAAAGACTAAAATATAACTAGTATAAATATACTTAAATATATATATAGATTAAAAGATAACTAATATAAATATATAAAATATATAAAATGTGATATAGATAAGTTTACATATATAAAGATGATAGAAAAATATATAAACTATATAAAGTGTGATATAGATATAAGATGATTGAAATTATCTACATATGTATATAAACCAATAAAATGAATATAATTATATATATACTTATACGTACCATATATATATATATATAGATTAAAGTAGTCTTACTAAGTATTACTAAGTATATAATTAGTCTATAATAAGTAGACATATATATATACGTACATAACTATATATATATACCTAATCTCTAATAAATTAGTTAAATGAATAGATAACAATACTTTAAATATTTACATATATATACGTACATATATATATATATATACATGTATATTTCTATAATCATCAAAGTAGGCATAAAACTATACAATAAAGTATAATAAATAGATATGTGGAGCTTTCTTCACAAATACTTTCAAGACAACATAGGATATTCTCCTACTAGCTCAATTAAAGAATCATGGTCTCATACTACTTCATATAAAGCATAAAACTCACATAATAATTCAAATAAAACATAAGAATGCCATGTTATTGTAAAAAGGCACAATAATCACATAGTTTTCCAAGAAAGCATAGTAAGCACATAGAACTCCAAATAAGCATACTAATCACATAAGATCTTCAAGATCATGCTCATAATACTATCCATCCTTCAACTTCCTCCCAACAAGAGTTAAACATGATAAAATGAACTATAAAGTAACATGAAGCTAGCAACATAACTAAAACCCTCAACTTGGTGGTATGTTTGGCAAAAGCTCTCACTCTAGGCCATTCAAGCTTGTTCTTTTACATTGCTTGGGCACAAGAGTATGGAAGCTTGCCTAATCTCCTCAAGAAGAAGAAGAAAAACCCTCTACTTAAGGTATAAAGAAGAGTTCCTACCTTAGTCCTTCAAAGTGTGTAGTAATTTGGAGGAAGTGAAGTGTTTGGAGGAAAAAATGAAAGAGAGTGTAAGAGCAAGAGAGAGTGCACGGTTTTGGGCTGGAAAAATGGCTGAAAAATGAGGATTTTGGTGTATATGGTCTTGTGTAATTATCTTCCATGTATTAGACACAAATATCCAATTATTAAATTCCACTAAATACCTATTCCATACATTATACATGGCTATATATGCTTACACCTATTCTTACTAAATACCATGTATATGTATGTGGGTATGTGTGTGTGTGTATATGTAGCCATGTACATCACCACTAATATATAGTAATTTATGTATATGAGGTTCAAGAGTATGTATTAGTAAAGATATTTTGATAAAATATAAAATAAAATCAACTAAAATCAAAAAAATATATATATATTCTGAAACTCTTATTTATTAAGTATTTTATTGCTTATTTCTCAGCAAAAAAAACGAAAATTGGGGTTGGAGAGGTGAAAAGACCAAAATACCCCTTGTTTTGCCAATTTTTCGAAAATTGCCCAAAAATAGAAATAAAATTGTAAAATTCGAAAATTAATTTTTATAAGTCAAATAAAACCTAGAATATTTATTTGTATTATTATTTTAATTTTTGGATAATAATTAAGCATTTTAAAAATTAGATTTCAAATTAATAACTTAAATACGATGTTTTCCGAAAATTACTAAAAATGCTTGGAAAAATAGGTAAAAGTTGAAAATAATCTATTAAAAATTTCTGGAAGTTTAGAAGGATCAAATGCATAAAAGTTTAAAAATATTTGGAATTTATAATATTTTATAAATATTTAGGTAGTAAAATGCTCACTAGTTCACAAATAAAATCATATTTGAAAAAATAATCTCTAGAAATCAATAACTCACAAAATAATCCTATAAATTTTGTATAATATAAAATATGTAAATAAAGGATTTACCGGGTCGTTACACGAACTCCCTAAATTGATGTTCAGATTGGTTGGTGGAGGTATATGCTAATTAGACCCTAAGTCCAATACTCTATCTTTGCCTTTTTTTGATCTTCAGGCCATCTGTTTCAGAATTCTCAACAAATAATCGATAAACTTAATAAAATATTAACAAACTACACAACAATTGATCACACATCAATTATGAGTAAATACAAAATAACAATTCACAATCATCAACTACATAATAACAATTCACAAGAATTCATGACAATAAATCAAAAACAACAACTACGTCAACAATTAAAATATGAATATTATTCATCGTCTTCATTCTCATTAGCTTTATCTTCATCATCATCGTCATATTCAATCACATCATCTCCTTTATAATCGTCGTCATCAAGTTCATCATCAAATTCATCCTCCTCGTCATCGTCACCCTCACCCTCGTTCGCTTTATCTCGTATCTCATCATCTTCAAGTTCATTATGAAATGCATTATTGTCAAAAATGACTTCCTCTGGTCGAACATCAGTATCCACCAAAAGCCCCGTAGGTTCATTATCGATGATAGAATTCGTAATAGGTGAAAACAATTTGTTGATTGGCTAATCTACTTCGTGGTCTGGTTTTAATTACAAAATGCCAATTCAATTTATCCCTCCTTGTGCCCGGACACGGTACATAATATACCTAAGATGCATGTTGTGCAATAATGAGTGGATCATCGTTTGGGTATCTCTCATTAAATTTGATCTCTACAATGCCATATTGTGCATGTATCTTCATACCCCTCTTAGAAATGGAGTCAAACCAATGACGTTTGAACAAGACAACCTTCTTTAAGTATGCCATAGAAATCTGTAGCCTTGTCGCCCCGAACATAAACACCAGCATTGTAAGTGTTCATACGTTGTGTGTTCTTGTCTATATGAAAGGCATATCCATTCACAATGTACTTTTGCCGTGTCTTAACCTTACAATTTGGTCCCCACACCAAATCACTTAAATTTTGATTAGCGATATTATTTTTGGGACCATGAGCCTACACAAATTATTACATTGTCATAATATTTATAACAAATGTTTATATATGCATTTTTTATTTTAATTAATACAGTACTTACATATTGTTCAAACCATTCTACAAAATTCGCCTCGATCGACTCCTCAACTTCTTGGCCGGTTAAATTTGGCCAATGGTACCAACTGACAACCTATACATTCTGTACATTGAAATAGATATTTTAGGAGTTAGAATTTAATAAAAATATTAACAAGTTAATATTTGTCTTTAAATACTTACTCGATGATAGGCACGACCTCGTCGCAATTAATAAGAACATGTAATGCGGACTTTCTCAACTCATCATCACTCAAAAATCGCTCCTCGCATTTACCACCGAGCTTACCAGCTTGATTGCAGACAGACAATGTGTAGGGTATCTCTTTAGCACTTCCATCATTCTCATTACGCCTGACTCTTGTACTCGTCAACTAAATTTGGCTTTCAAAATAATACGATGTAAAGTACGATGATTCTTGATTTAAGTACGCCTCACATAGTGAGCCCTCCATCCTTGCTCGATTCTTCACCATACCTTTCAAGTCATGTAGGAACCTATAATCGTATTTTGTACGACAAAGTTACTAATTCGTTTGGGATCTCAAAAAAGAAAAATAGAGGTTGGCAAATCTTTAAAAAAATATTTACCTCTCGAATGGATACATCCACCTATATTGAACAGGTCCACACATCGCCGCTTCAAAAGGCAAGTGTATCGGCAAATGTTCCATGGAATCAAAAAATGTTGGATGAAAAATGCATTCCAATTTGCATAAGATCGAAGGGATATTCCTATCGAATTGCGACAAACTTTCCTCGTGAAACACTATGCAACACAAATTTGTGAAGAACTGACTTATTTGAGTTAGAGGCTTCCAAACATTTTGTGGGAGTGCGCTAAATGCTATTAAGAGTAAATGCTGCATGAACACATGACAATCATGACACTTCATACCGTACAACTTTAGTCTCGATTGATCAACACAAGCTCCCAAATTCAATGCATAACCACCAGGCATCTTCAAAGCTTGAACAAATGCGCATAAAATGCGTTTTGTTTGGTCGTCAAAGTGTAACTAGCTTTTAGTTTTATCACCTTACCATTAGCCATCATTTGTAAATGCAACTTAGGCCGCCAGCAATACTCAACTAAATCCAATCTTGCCTTCTCATTATCCTTTGTCTTGTCTTAATATCCATGACAATGTTGAATGTGTTGTCAAATTTTTTTTTTTTCGATGTGCATGACATCCAAATTATGGCGAACCACATTGTCTTTCCAATACGACAACTTCCAAAAAATACTTTGTTTGGTCCAATTATAATGTACGCCATATCCTTGCAATTTTTGATGCTTGACTGGCATATCACTGCTGGAGGTGGGGGTGGGTGGGACCTTGAGTGGGGGGATTGGGGAGGGGGGGAGGCAGAGCCCCGTCGTGCGTCGGTGGTGGGAGGGGGGAGGAGGGGCGGCGCATGACTATGGGTGGGGGGGGGAGGCGGAGCCCGACGTGGGGGGGGGGGGGAGGCAGGGCGACAGTGAGGGAGGGAGGAGGCAGCGCGACGACTGGGGGAGGGGTGGAGGCACCCCGGGGGGGGGGGGTAACGTCGTCGGGGGGGGGGGGGAAGTGGGTTAGGGTACCTTTGGTAGGGAAGAGGAGAACACAAGATCTAAAAATGGCTAAGTGTTGTTCATATACTTAGCTAGTTGATTTAAAAAATATTAAATTTCTACAATCCGTGGTCAGTTGATTTAAAAAATATTAAATTTCCACACTTAGCCACGGATAAATCCGTAGCTAAGACCAATATTTTTTTTAAAAAAATTTAAATTATTTTATGGCCATGGATTTATTCGTGGCCAGGGGACAAATATTTACGTTGACTTTTTCCGAATCGTGCGTTTTCCTTAATTAGGTTAGACGGAACCGTACGATTGGAGTAATACATCTTGAAAACTAATCAATTTGCTTGAAAGTCCATTTTTTAGATAATTTGTGAAAAGTTAATTGACCTTAGCATACATTCATACCGGAGTACGAAGTCATTCGTATAGATCACTGAAAGAGAAAAAAGGTATTTTCGTTAAGCAAACTATAAGTTTTAACGCATAAGATAATTATGATGAAAATAATATGATTTTGAAATGACTCAAACTTTTTTGGGTCCCGTAATGTTGAATCGGGCAATTTAAGTGAGCCATTTAAAATTTAAAAAAAATTAAAATTTTGACTTAGCCACGGATAAATTCGTGGCCACAATATACATTTTTTTTTAAAAAAATTAAATATTTTCTTAGACACGGTTTTATCCGTGGCCAATATATAATTTTTTTTTTTAAAAACATTTAAATATTTCCTGGCCACAGTTTTATCCGTGGCCAAGATGGGAATTTTTTTTTCTAAATTTGGCCACGGATAAAACCGTGGCCAATATATACAATTTTCTTTAAAAAAAATTTAAATATTTACTAGCCACGGTTTTATCCGTGGCCAAGATGGTAAAAAAAAAGATTGTTTTCATTTAGCCACGGATAAAACCGTGGCCAATATATACATTTTTTTAAAAAAAAATTTAATATTTACTAGCCACAGTTTTATCTGTGGCCATGACGGTAAAAAAAAAATTAATTTAGCCACGGATAAACCGTGGCCAATATATACATTTTTTTTAAAAAACATTAAATATTTACTAGCCATGGTTTTATCCGTGGCCAAGATGATAAAAAAAATATTTGTTTTGCTAATTTAGCCACGGATAAAACCGCAGCTAAAATATACATTTAAAATAAAAAAAACAAATTTTATATTTTATAGCCATGGATTTATACGTGGCTAAAAATATTTATATATTTTTTTAAAAAAAATTTATATAGCCACGGATTTTTCCATATTTAGCTAAGGAAAAATCCGTGGCTAGATGTTTTCGTATTTTTTCAAAATCCGTGGTTAGTTCCGTAGTTGTTGGCAATCGATTTTGTCCGTAGCTAAAAATCCATAGCTGTTTCGCTGTTTTCTAGTTGTGTTATCAATTGAACAAAAGGCTTGAATTGCACAAATAATGGAATAGCATTAAGGGATGGAGTTTTTTCAAAAAAATATAGAAAAATATAAAAATATCGCAAAAAAAAGAATCAAATAGAATCATTTAGATCTCACAATCCATGCTAAAAACATTTAATTTGAATTGACCCTTTATTGATAAAAGAAATTTAGCCACTAAGGGGCATGGACAATGCTTGAATAAGTGCTTAAAATTTAAAACTAAAACTAAAAGATAGATCTGAAAATTAAGGTTAATACATGTATATATAGGACTCCCTAATCCTAGAGTAAAGTCTTAAAGGGATTAGGAAACTTAATAGATAAGATTTTTCCTAAAAAGGAAATAATATGGCTAAATTCGTGTTTGGCCTTAGCGTAAGGCGTGAGCACACCTTATCAAAAAGGCACTCTTGTTTTAATGAATATTTCCAGCTTTGTACCTCCTGCAAGGTGTGATCACGCCTTTTCACAAAAGGCACTCCTATTTCATGAATAAATCTCTCCTTAATCCCTTGGAATGAAAACCGTGATCACCTTCTTCACTTCTTTTCTTTTATTTTCATAAAATCATATCCATGAATTGGCTTCAATTGACCTCCTTTTAATCCCTTTTCACCATTTTTACCCTATATCTATTAACACACAAATAGGTGGTTAATTTCATAATTTAAGCATAAAAAACTAACAAAATAGAGTGTAAATAAAGTATGGAAAGTAGTAAAATATACACACTATCAAGCGTATGGGAATTCGGCTTGTGAGGAAAGATATAACAACAACAAAGGACCTAACCTGCAAAAAAAAAAAAAGCATTAGGATTCCACTGAATTGAATAAGTGTGTTCCTTAAAAGGAATAAAGTAAAAGAAAATAGCAATATATATATGCGAGGCAGACGATAGGGAAATCCTACATGTGAGTGAGCTTTGTGCTCAAAGTGTACTCAATTCGTGAGATTAAGCAAGTGGAGTAAAGTGCAAGTTGAGAGTACTTTCGAGAGTGCAAGTTAGATCTTTGACTCAGAATGTGTTTACCAATGAGATTTGAAGGCTTATCTATAGGGGAAGCTCAATAACAACCTTCTAAATTGTGCTCCAAGATGTTCAACCCGATGAGGTAGCGGATTCCTTAGGAGTTAGTTATGACCCCTTGTAGTACCCAGGTTCAAGATAGCTTATTCCTAGCCGGTCGCTATGCGAGCAAGCACTTGTCGACATGACATAGCCCAAAGAATTCAACTTCACCTTTCAAACCTGTACCTACACGCAACTCCACAATATATACATATATATATTTACTTACATAGCTCCAAGATTTGTATATACAGTCAATCCAAACTGCAAAAGCGTATTACACTGGTTACTACGCAAAAGGGTGGCCACAGACCCACATGCTTTGTACGTTACATAGCATCTACATGGGGTCTAAGCTTCAACAATTATTACATATATACACAAAAGCAATATACACCAAAAGGGAACATGTGATCGAGCGCGACAGCCACCATGCAGCACCTTAAGTGAACACCCACCTTCTAACAACCAACTAGCTCTCCATATCTGAAGAGTAGAGTAGACAAGTAATAAGGTGAGTCTGAGTGACTCAATGAGGGTATATCATGCAACAAAGATGTAGCAAAGTAAAAGTATACATCATTCGAGTCAATGACAATCTATTAAAGTTGCTTGGTGAGCATATAGTTCATAGGAACCAATAGGGGTTAGCTTGAATGGGTGATTCGAATAAGTATACAGGAAAGAAATGGTGATATATATATAAGCTATATCAACTAGTTAGTAGTTCAAACAACAAAGGAACTGGTTTTCCCCCTTATCACTCCATATGCAGAGCCATACTAGACAATAGAGGCAGTAAACAAGATGATCGGGGACTTCCCAACCGGATTGTTCCATGAGATCTCCCATGGAACAAACACAAAACTATAAGAACTCCCCATAGCCGCTAGAATAGTACAGATCCCAGTCCAATAATAAGATAGAAGAACCTAGAATGGTGCAATTCGATAACCAGTTTCACAATACAAGAGGGACAACTAGTACGTCAATAATAGTCTCAAATCATGTTCAATATTAGTAGTTCAAGACAAAGTCACAATTCAAGAAAATTCACAATGGGAAGCAAGCCCGAGCAACACAGAATATGAGGAGCTTACAAAGTGACAGCATAAACGAGACATAATTTTCAGAATAATATACTAGTGGGTGGCAAACTCTAAGTAGTTTAGCTCACAAGGGTTTAGTGAAGTATGGTAGGTCAAGATATCAATCAGGAGTTTATTATTTTTATTTTTTGCAATGGGTGGCCAGCCCCAACAGTTCATAATAGCGGATGTTCAACAACGACTTTAAGGAACTCTACTCCTCAGCAAGGAAATGGGGTAGAACCCTCACCTCCCAAGCGTGAACAGCTTCGCAAGCCAGCTACTACTCGGTATCTTTTCATGCACCACCACCTATTAAATCAAAACACCCAAATTAATTGAAATGCTTGTGGTATAGTTTCCAAACTTTGCATACGTATACACATGCATTAAAAAAGAACCGATATCTAGGTCCCATAGCTCACAACCTTAGTCTACCTCAATTCATGTCAAGTTGATAAAACAATTACATATGCACTAGGCCCAATCGAGTCCATATCGTATATCATTTGCCTTGATATATCTCCAATACCACTTTTGAAAGCAACACGCACACTGATGGAAAGAACTTGTCCTGAAATTACCGCCATCTCCCATCGTCAGAATGCCGACCTGTTTTACCCAGGAGTACGCCACGATGCGATTTATCAAAGCCCTCACTCTATTTTAGAAAACTTCGAGCTATCAAAGTTTAATTGACAAAATACATCGAGAAGAACCCTAACTTACCACCACCTCAATTCAGCTGCCTCTATTGACTTTAGCTCAAAATTGACCATACCAACGTGTTCCCCATGTCGGAAAATATAAGACTCATCTGAACTCACCGCAAAACTTGCTGGAAAATGGAAACTTACAACCACCTCGTCACCGCCACTGCCGTCGCTCCTTCACTGTCTGGAAAAACCAAAAATCACCACTACCTATATGTTCCTCTCATCGTGGTGATCAATTTTGATACATAATTTGTGCGATTTGGCGAAGAAATGAGTGAGTTATGACGGATTGAAGGTGTAAAATTTTTCGTCTTTTACATGTGTGCATATATATTGTATGTATGTATTGTATATGTGTGTGTATAAGTGTTTCAGCTCAAGAAGAAGAAGATAAGGCCAGCTTATGAAATTTGCAACTTGCCCCCATATTCTGAACCGCCTTACACTTTAAACCCCAAAGTTTGGAGCTATTTTCAATTAAGTCCAAATATATATAAATCAAGTCCTACAAGTTCTAATTCCTACAAATAGGTCTCTAACAATCGAAATCTAGTACAATGAACTCTCCATTTCCTTTCAATTAGGTCCCAAACTTTTAAATGATGCACGATTAAGCCTCTTGTCCATGAATTAGACCCTCGGTACTTATATCAATCTCATGCACTAAATTTATTTATGGTCTAAGGATCCAATAATTCGTTTGGACTTTGTTACTCTAGCATGTACTATAAAATATACAATTATGAACATATAATTAGCTCATGAAATTACGGGGTATTACACTCTCCACCCCTTAAAAGAACCTGGCCCCCAGATTATTACTTGTGTTTTCGAACAATTCTTGATATTGTCTTCGGATTACATCTTCTCTCTCCCAGGTTTCTCGTCTACTGTGTGATTCCTCCATAGCACTTTCACCTGAGGAATTTTCTTGTTACGGAGTTCTTGTATCTTGTGATCTAAAATCTTGATAAGATGTTCTTCGTATGTAAGATCATTTTCTAGAGGGATTATCTAGTACAGAACTACGTGTTATGGATTAGGGTAGTATTTTCATAATTGGGAAACTTGAAACAGATCTTGAATTTCAATAATGTTAGATAGTAGTTGTAGATGGTATGCCACTGGGCCAATTCTTTCGGCGATCTCAAAAGGACCAGTATACCTCGGACTAAGTTTTCCCCCTTTTCCAATTCTAGAAAATCCCTTCTTGGTGATACGTGGAGAAAGACTATGTCGCCTACCGCAAATCTAAATCCTTTCATCTTTTGTCAGCGTAACTCTTTTGGCGATCTTGAGCTGCTTCATTCGTTGCTTTATGATTTGTACTTTTCTATAGTTTCTTGTATCACCTCGGGTCTTAAACTATTATTTTTCCCATGCATAGCAATCTTGCTATCATCTAGATCCCAATATGTAAGGACCCGAATTCTCCTTTCTATTATATATATATGTAGATATACCTAAATGTGTATAATTTACATGTTTCTATGTATGAATTTTCATTATTTTCATATTTTGTGGTACATGTTCGTTTTAAGTGCAACATGTACAAGTTTAGGATTCATTCTTGTTTTAGTTAATCACCATACAAACCATAAAATTCAAAAATTTCAACCTAAAGTTTTGCCTTATGATGTTAGAATAAGTACCCCGATGGGAACTTCATGAAAGATGGATAGGATTTATGAGAATGTGAAGTGGTAGTAGGTGGGAGAACAATGAATGCCGATTTATTTTTGTTGACTATAAATGACCTTGACATTATATGGGCATGGATTGGTTAGCTGCATATTACGCCCAAATAGACTGCCATAAGAAGTTGTATGACTATGTATACCTGGTTGTCCCGTAGTCAAGATAAGAGGAAATAAAGTTTCCCCATCAATACCAATCATCTGGTCATAAAAGCCCGCTAGTTGCTTAGAAAAGGAAATGAGGCATTTTTGGCTTATGTATTTAATAAACAGGGGGAGAAAAAGAAAATAGAAGCCGTTTCAGTTGTAAAGGAGTTCGTAGATGTTTTCCCTAATGATCTACTGGGTTTACCGCCGTATAGGAAAATTTATTTCGTCATTGAGTTGCTACCCAGAACAGCGCCTATTTCCAAAACTCCTTACAAAATGGCTCCTACCGAATTGAAAGAGCTTAAAACCCAACTAGAAGAATGTAATGACCCGGTATTTCGAGGTATTTTAAAAGTTAATTATATGATTAAATTATCTAGTTTTTATGTGATTATTATTTGTATGTGAAATATGTGATTCTATCTCAAATATGTGATTCTATTATGAATAATGTATAATATTCTCTAATATATTATGTATTTTCATATCTATACTTTGAATTTATAATGTTACTATACTAATATATTAATTGTTAAAATAATTTTTAGTATATTATACATATTCAAAAATTATATATCTATATGTTCGAGATATACATATATGTATATATCTTAATTTTATCACAACGTAAAATAATAAACTATGCCTATGTATACACATATCTATATTTTATTCCAAATATATATATATAGATATTAATCTAAGGTCATCTCTAATATATTATATAAATATATGTATGTTCCAAATATGTAGAAAACTATATAAATATAGGTATATATATATCTATCTATATCCGAAAACTTGCATATATATATATATAATATATCTAATTTATTTTGATAATTATTCTTGATAATTCAAGCATTAAATGAATTTTTACACTTGTTATAACTCTTCTAGAAATTTATACACTGTATTATTTAAATTAACCTAGACTTCCATTCATCAATATTAGGGCACACCTAATAACATTAGGCCTATTACTAAGCATGTATGCATTTATTAAATAGTGATGAGTAAGATGAATCTAATTATGAAAAAAATTGACATAATTAATTTTTTTATAATGCGTCTTAACCAACCTCTATAAATAGAGGCTTGTTGAATTCTATTTTCTATCATAAACACACACACCCCACACTATTTCCTACACACACACGGTACACATATATATTTATATAGTACACATCACACACAATACAAACACACTCCCTACTAGCTATACACACACACTTCACGTCACACACACACACAATTCTCTTTCATACACACACACGGTGCACATTTACACACACACCCAAATATCTATATTTATATAGTATTCTCTCATACACACACACACACAAATATATATATATATATATATAGATATATAAATATCAAGAAGGCTAGTTTAAGTAGGAATTTCCTTAATTACATAAGTTAATTTCTAGTGCTAGTTTTATCATTTTATTATCATGATATTATGCTTCATTATGCCTACTACAAGTTATTAGAAATCATGTTTCTAATTATATTCGTGTTTTATATTCTTAGAATTAGGTATAAAAACATGTACGTTTATTATTGCAAAATATGCTCTTACTATGCTTTTATATATAAAGTTGTAAGTATGAAAGTATGTTCTTTATGTGGCAATATGTGGAACTCTTTATTTGTGCATGCCGGGCCCCAAATGTGTTTTCGGTGTGGATGGGGCTGAGTTCGGCCGGGCGGCAATGGGCTTGCCGGTCTTAAAACAGTTCCTCAGCATCCATCCTATCTTACATGGACGGAGTGTTCCATGTATTGGTATTGGTTGTAGGGAATTGGCATAATCTCGAGATATAGCCACCGATGTGAACGGATGGAATCGATGTGGACGGATGGAATATGGGAATTAACGATGTAAACGGTTGGAATCTTGTACTGTGGGAGACCTAAGGGAGTCACTAATAAGTGACTAAAAAGGTAATGTTATGTGAAATATTATGTGAGATATTATAACTATGTGCACATATTTACACACGAGCACCTTATGTGGTTAAGTGAAATTTCTACTCAACCATCGTGTTGATTCTTCTAAAGGTGACTATTTTTAGAAAGAAATGAGATAGCGGATCAGAGTGGCGCAACGGAAGCATTTGGAAGCCTTTTACACAATAAAGTTGCTTTTGTTTTCTTTTTAAAAATTGTAACTCTTGTATTTTGTACAAATTTTATGTTCAAATTATTATTTATTTTAATAAAATAAAAGGGTATTTTCCGGGTCGTGACAAAGAATTTCTTGATAAAGGATTTATCCGGCTAATTGTTTTCACCACGGGGAGCCTCGGTTTTGTTTGTTAAGAATAATGATGGAACCTTGCAACTATGTATTGATTATCGATCCTTAACCAAGTTACTATCAAGAATAAATACCGTTACCCAATATTGATGAGTTGTTTGACCAATTGATACCTCCAAGTTGGACATAAAATCTGGGTATGATCAAGTTCAAATTCAAGAAGAAGACATAGCTAAAACAACTCTCAATAGTCGCTATGGACATTATGAATTTGTAGTCATGCCCTTCGGACTAACCCACACACCTGTTACTTTTATTGGACTTAATGAATCGGGTGTTCCAGCCCTATTTAGATTGGTTTGTCGTGATTTTATAGACGACATTTTTGGTGTACTCAAAATCTACAGATCGAGCATAGGAGGAGCCTTGGGATAGTATTATAGACCTTGAGGGAAGAAATCTT
>JAOWBU010000018.1:47654-59074 GCA_026212405.1 Petrea volubilis | reverse complement strand
CCGTCAAGAAGGCTGTTTGGGTGAAAGATGGTGATCAGATCTATCAACAGCCTATAGAGTGTGAAGGGCTGCCACAATATTGTCGTCGTTGTCGACATAGAGGACATCTGATTCGTGAATGTTTCTGCGACGACCCGGTAACTTCTATTGTTATTATTAATATTTTATTTAGGATTTATCTCCATTATGTGATAATTATTGTGTGAATATATGTGATTTGTGAATAAACGTGCGTTATACTACCTGCATTTTTTTAAAATGTGATTATTCCATCATTTGTTTTCTTAGCACTTGAAAAATGCAAAATGTTAATTCCTGAAAATTTTATTATGATTTCCGAATTTTATTAAGAGTAAAATTATTATTTTAACATTTCTTTATAACTTAGACCTTATAGTTTTAATTTTGAATGGTGATTATTATTTTTGGAAAATTTATTTAAATACATATTTTAGGCTTGCATTTATTTTATTTTCGAATTTTATAAATAAATTATACAATTTTTGAATTTTATAATTACAACAATATATTTTATGATTTTAAATGTATAATTTTCGAATTTTAATTATTTATAAACCTAATTTTCGGATTTTAATTAAATGAAAAATATAAAGTCTAGATTTTTAGTATATTTTATAATTGTTTTGCAAGAATATCTCCTCTAATACATATATTAGTGGTAAATTCTATATCTACATATCCACACACACATCTATACATTTATTAGTGGTGATTTATATATTTACATGTACACACACATATTCATATACAAACTAGTGGGGAATTATATATCTACATCTCCACACACACATCCACATATATAGACTAGTGGTGATTTCTACTTCTACCTATACACACACATGTCCACATATATATACTTGGTGATATCTATATCTACCTATACACACACTTGTCCACATATATATACTTGGTGATATGTATATCTACCTTTACACACACATGTCCACATATATACACTTGGTGATATGTATATCTACCTATACACACACATGTCCACATATATACACTTGGTGATATATATATCTACATATACAAACATATGTCCACATGCACATATATATAAATATATACTAGGTAGTTTTCATCACAAAAACACACACTAAATCCCGCCAACAACCTCCACACCCACAAAATCTTGCATTTCCCAAATATGTATCACACTTTATCATTGTTAAACCTTCCCATATACCTATATATATAATTACCCCTCTTTCTAAACATATATATAGACATATTAACCTTTCTACATATATATACACACTCTTACATCTACAAACTCCTTTCAAAACCCCACTTTCTTCTTACATCTTTGAACACCTACATATATACATATATCCTTTCTACACATATATTTATATATACTTATCCCTCCACTTATAAATATATATACACACATTAGTAGCCTTTTATATATTCTCCCTACTTTTGTAAATCACTTTTGAAAAAAGGTAGGAGTTTCCTTAATTGCATAAGTTAGTTCTAGTTCTAGTTTTACATTTTTGCTATCATGTTATTATGCTAAATATTATGTGACTATGTGCAAATATCACACACGCTCACCTTATGTGATTAAGTGAAATTTCTACTCAACCGTCGCGTTGACTCCTCTTTTCCAATATTTTTTTAGAAAGAAATGAGATAGCGGATCAGAGTGGCGCAGCGGAAGCGTTTCGAAGCCATTTACGCAATAAAGTTATTTTGTATTCCTTTTGAAAATTGTAACTTTTGTATTTTGTACAAATTTTGTGTTAAATTATTATTTATACAACTATGAAAATATTTACCGTTGCGCGTTTCGGTCCAATATATTTTAATAAAATAAAAGGGTGAGTGGAGGCACTTGAGGAACGAAATGGAAACCATGGGTGTTTTGAAGCATTTTACTTAATAAAGTTACTTTTGTATTTTGTGAAAATTGTAACTCTTGTATTTTGTATATGTTTTATGTAAAAAATTACTATTTATGTTTAATAAAATATAAAGTAATATCGGGGTCGTTACAAGTGGTATCAGAGCAGGTTGCCAGCCGGAAAATCGGGAGCTAAGTGCTCTGTGGGGCAAAGTGCTCTGCACACGGGAGCCACCTCTTGAGCCTGTAGAGCAAATGTTACGTCTTGAGCCCACGAGGCCAAGTGCGATGTATTGAAAGTCTTGAGCCCACGAGGCCAAGTACTCTATGTGTTGAAAGTCTTGAGCCCATGAGGCCAAGTACTATGTCTTGAATGTTTTGAGCCTGCGGGGCAAAGTGCTACGTGTGCGGAAGACGCCTCTTGAACCCACAGGAGCCACCTCTAGAATCCCAACGCCTGGCAGTCGATACTGGTATGTGCAATCTTCGTTAAACTTTGAAGTGTATTTTTGAAAATTTTTGAAAATCAATTTTCGAAAAAAAAATGGTCTTTGGTACATGGAAAATTTGTTTTGAAAAAAAAAAAAAAAAAAGTCCCCTCAATTGTGTGTAAAAAAAAAAAAAAAAAAAAAAAAAAAAAAAACAAAGAGGTGAATTTCGAGGACGAAATTTTTCTAAGGGGAGGAGGATGCGACGACCCGGTAACTTCTATTGTTATTATTAATATTTTATTTAGGATTTATCTCCATTATGTGATAATTATTGTGTGAATATATGTGATTTGTGAATAAACGTGCGTTATACTACCTGCATTTTTTTAAAATGTGATTATTCCATCATTTGTTTTCTTAGCACTTGAAAAATGCAAAATGTTAATTCCTGAAAATTTTATTATGATTTCCGAATTTTATTAAGAGTAAAATTATTATTTTAACATTTCTTTATAACTTAGACCTTATAGTTTTAATTTTGAATGGTGATTATTATTTTTGGAAAATTTATTTAAATACATATTTTAGGCTTGCATTTATTTTATTTTCGAATTTTATAAATAAATTATACAATTTTTGAATTTTATAATTACAACAATATATTTTATGATTTTAAATGTATAATTTTCGAATTTTAATTATTTATAAACCTAATTTTCGGATTTTAATTAAATGAAAAATATAAAGTCTAGATTTTTAGTATATTTTATAATTGTTTTGCAAGAATATCTCCTCTAATACATATATTAGTGGTAAATTCTATATCTACATATCCACACACACATCCATACATTTATTAGTGGTGATTTATATATTTACATGTACACACACATATTCATATACAAACTAGTGGGGAATTATATATCTACATCTCCACACACACATCCACATATATAGACTAGTGGTGATTTCTACTTCTACCTATACACACACATGTCCACATATATATACTTGGTGATATCTATATCTACCTATACACACACATGTCCACATATATACTTGGTGATATGTATATCTACCTTTACACACACATGTCCACATATATACACTTGGTGATATGTATATCTACCTATACACACACATGTCCACATATATACACTTGGTGATATATATATCTACATATACAAACATATGTCCACATGCACATATATATATATATATACTAGGTAGTTTTCATCACAAAAACACACACTAAATCCCGCCAACAACCTCCACACCCACAAAATCTTGCATTTCCCAAATATGTATCACACTTTATCATTGTTAAACCTTCCCATATACCTATATATATAATTACCCCTCTTTCTAAACATATATATAGACATATTAACCTTTCTACATATATATACACACTCTTACATCTACAAACTCCTTTCAAAACCCCACTTTCTTCTTACATCTTTGAACACCTACATATATACATATATCCTTTCTACACATATATTTATATATACTTATCCCTCCACTTATAAATATATATACACACATTAGTAGCCTTTTATATATTCTCCCTACTTTTGTAAATCACTTTTGAAAAAAGGTAGGAGTTTCCTTAATTGCATAAGTTAGTTCTAGTTCTAGTTTTACATTTTTGCTATCATGTTATTATGCTAAATATTATGTGACTATGTGCAAATATCACACACGCTCACCTTATGTGATTAAGTGAAATTTCTACTCAACCGTCGCGTTGACTCCTCTTTTCCAATATTTTTTTAGAAAGAAATGAGATAGCGGATCAGAGTGGCGCAGCGGAAGCGTTTCGAAGCCATTTACGCAATAAAGTTATTTTGTATTCCTTTTGAAAATTGTAACTTTTGTATTTTGTACAAATTTTGTGTTAAAATTATTATTTATACAACTATGAAAATATTTACCGTTGCGCGTTTCGGTCCAATATATTTTAATAAAATAAAAGGGTGAGTGGAGGCACTTGAGGAACGAAATGGAAACCATGGGTGTTTTGAAGCATTTTACTTAATAAAGTTACTTTTGTATTTTGTGAAAATTGTAACTCTTGTATTTTGTATATGTTTTATGTAAAAAATTACTATTTATGTTTAATAAAATATAAAGGAATATCGGGGTCGTTACAGTTTCCATCCCCCAGAAGATGTGGAGGATGAAGCCATGGGAAACCCTAACTTGGCGGACAAGATAAAAGGGGATTTAAGGGAAAGGCTTGGTGCGAACTGCAGGGCAATAGGTCAAACGGATCAAGAACAGGCTGGAACTAGCAAGAATATGCCTGGTGGACCTCAAGAAGATCGTGCTACTACCAAAACCCTTCAAGAAAGCTTCAAGCGGGGTCAAGATTTGATGAAAGGCAATCAAGATCCACGGAGTAATCCCAAACTTACTTCTGCCGTGGATCAAGAATGGAGGGAGCTGAAATCCAAATCAAAGAAGGACAAGGGGAAGGAGGTGCTGATCGAGCCCAATTTGGCTTCGGAGCAGCAAGAACAAGAACACGTGATTCGTACCTTGAACAACAAGTTCCTTGCTTTGGTGGATGAGGAGTCAGAGGACGAGGATTCGTGTCAATCCGCGAATCAAATTCATGATGCCGCTCAAGACATCTCGGAACAAGCGGACAATATCTCACGCCAGGTTATTAACGATGATGAACAACTCGCTCGTGAGGAGAACGAAGATTTGGAGAGTCTTGAGAAGCACGGACAGCCCAAGAAAACGAACCACCAAGAGGACGGGATTGAAAGAATGGAGGGGAGGCTTGAAGACCACAAACCCAATACTCAAGAAAGAGTGGTTCGAAATCAAGCTATTGAGATCAATAAACACGAGGAGGGGAGGGATCGCACTGAGGGAAGACTTGAGGTGCACGAACCCATTACTTCTAATCACCACGCGGAAGGGAGTGACTGGTTGGAGGGTAGACTTGAGGAGCACGATCCTAATCCTCATGAAGAAGGGAATGACCGGTTGGAGGGGAGACTTGAGGAGCAAGAAAATACTCAAGAAGAGGGGAGTGAAGGAATGGATGGGAGCGGGCGAGGGAGAAGTGCACAACTAGAGCCCCATAAGGCGATTGTGCCAACTGAGGAGGACAGCGACCATCACAAGGCTGTGGGTTCCTACGCACACTGACCAGGAACGCTTGGAGGACAATTCCATGACATTGTCTCAGACCTCTGACTCAGATCCCTCCTATCTTCCAGATTTGGATTCTAGTGCAGAACAGGGGAAGAATACCGTCTCTAAAGGACAGAAACGCACAACACAGACAGGTATTACTCAAACGACATCTTAGAAGGTTACTAAGAAATCAATTGCTGATGCTCCTCCTCGTTTTACGAGAAGTAAAGCTAACGTAGGTGATTCACACTCACACACATCTTCATGATTAGTTGTCTTATATGGAACTCGAAGGGCATTGGTAGCACCGCAAAGCAACGATATTTGGTGGGCTTGAAACATCGTCATAAGCTCTTGTTATTAGTCATTATTGAGCCAAAGATTCAGTTGAACGAACGCTATATGCTGAAGAAATTGGGGTTTGGGAGTGTCCTTGCTAATCCCACGAACCATATATGGGTTTTCTTTGATTCATCTATTGGAGTGGAGGTGCTCATTAATGAGGCATAGTTTATGCATGTTAAGGTGAATTCGGGGCTGTTGGCTAAACCTCTTTTATGCACATTTGTATATGGCCGACATAATTGGATTGAGCGCAAACATTTCTGGGATGCAATGAAGTCCATAGCTATAATGGATCCTTGGCTGATAGGTGACGACTTTAATATTATTCGATCAGTGGAGGAACGGAAGGGGTGTGCTCCGGCTCAACAAGGATCTATCAATGATTTTTCAGACTGTATTGAAGGTTGTGGCTTAATTGATCCTGGAATTATAGGGAGCCAATTTACATGGAACCGTGGCAAGCGATGGGAAAGGTTAGACCGAGTATTAGCATCGGTTGGTTGGATGGTGATGCGGATCAAGGGAGCTCCAATGGTGTCAAGGTCGAAGCAAGAGGCAACAAGAAGGATCCATTGGCTCTTCCTAGTGGGCCAATCACAAGGGCACGGGCTGAGGCCTTTGGGACAGCCATGAACTCATATGTACAAGACCAAGTCACACTTCACTAAGTGCGCAATTGGGCTTGAAGGCACACGCAAGCTACTCCATATGCTTGAAGCGTGTTTTATTGATGAAGGGGCTGTCTGGCCTTGTTTAATTGAGCTTAAGCTTATTTGGGCTTTAATTATTTGTAATAGCTTGTGTTTGGGTTTTAAACACATGACTTGATAGACTTTAATAAGTCCTTGTAAGGATGGCGCGTTGGGCTTCACTTAAAGCCCATTCGTTATGGGATTCGGCCTAATGGGTTTAGTTTAGGGTTTGGCTTTGTCTAAGGTATAAATACCTTCTTTAAACTTTTGGAAATCTGATTTCTTTGATTGAATAAGATTAAAAAACGTGATTCTCATGTTCTTCATGAAAACGTGTCTATGAACCCTAGCATAGGAATTGTGAGCTCTACAATCTCCATTGCAACAAGAATCTGATTTATGCTTCAGAGTACTCGTAAGTGTTGATCTTTTCTTGATTAAATCCTTTTAAATCTGCTTCTTGAGTACAAGGGGGTAGTGGGTTTGAAGGGTAGAATCTGTCTTGTTCTTTGCTTTATGCCGAATTGCCATAATCTTCACATGAGTACATGTGTTTTTGATTAGGGCCGTCGTATCATCCTTCCATCAACGCCCTCCAATTTATTTTCAGGAAGATGAAGATAAAGAGAAGATTTCGCCTCTTCTTTTTTGACGATATGCACTTGTGCAACCATCTTTACGACCACGACAATTACGCTAGGGTTTTCATGCGTGAACTTTGGCACTTTAACAGATACCCTATGCGGGTTTTCAAGTGGGATCCGGACTTCGATCCTACTGTTGAGTCGCTAATATGCCCAGTTTGGTTCAAGATCCATCACCTTCCGCTGCACTTGATCCCAGTGCAAGGGTTGTATACGATTGCTAGGTGTATTGGAAACCCTGTTCGAGTGGATGAAGCCACGGCTGATTGTTACAGGCCTAGGGTTACAAGGGTATGTGTCAAGATTGATGCTACTCAGCCCGTCAAGAAGGCTGTTTGGGTGAAAGATGGTGATCAGATCTATCAACAGCCTATAGAGTGTGAAGGGCTGCCACAATATTGTCGTCGTTGTCGACATAGAGGACATCTGATTCGTGAATGTTTCCATCCCCCAGAAGATGTGGAGGATGAAGCCATGGGAAACCCTAACTTGGCGGACAAGATAAAAGGGGATTTAAGGGAAAGGCTTGGTGCGAACTGCAGGGCAATAGGTCAAACGGATCAAGAACAGGCTGGAACTAGCAAGAATATGCCTGGTGGACCTCAAGAAGATCGTGCTACTACCAAAACCCTTCAAGAAAGCTTCAAGCGGGGTCAAGATTTGATGAAAGGCAATCAAGATCCACGGAGTAATCCCAAACTTACTTCTGCCGTGGATCAAGAATGGAGGGAGCTGAAATCCAAATCAAAGAAGGACAAGGGGAAGGAGGTGCTGATCGAGCCCAATTTGGCTTCGGAGCAGCAAGAACAAGAACACGTGATTCGTACCTTGAACAACAAGTTCCTTGCTTTGGTGGATGAGGAGTCAGAGGACGAGGATTCGTGTCAATCCGCGAATCAAATTCATGATGCCGCTCAAGACATCTCGGAACAAGCGGACAATATCTCACGCCAGGTTATTAACGATGATGAACAACTCGCTCGTGAGGAGAACGAAGATTTGGAGAGTCTTGAGAAGCACGGACAGCCCAAGAAAACGAACCACCAAGAGGACGGGATTGAAAGAATGGAGGGGAGGCTTGAAGACCACAAACCCAATACTCAAGAAAGAGTGGTTCGAAATCAAGCTATTGAGATCAATAAACACGAGGAGGGGAGGGATCGCACTGAGGGAAGACTTGAGGTGCACGAACCCATTACTTCTAATCACCACGCGGAAGGGAGTGACTGGTTGGAGGGGAGACTTGAGGAGCACGATCCTAATCCTCATGAAGAAGGGAATGACCGGTTGGAGGGGAGACTTGAGGAGCAAGAAAATACTCAAGAAGAGGGGAGTGAAGGAATGGATGGGAGCGGGCGAGGGAGAAGTGCACAACTAGAGCCCCATAAGGCGATTGTGCCAACTGAGGAGGACAGCGACCATCACAAGGCTGTGGGTTCCTACGCACACTGACCAGGAACGCTTGGAGGACAATTCCATGACATTGTCTCAGACCTCTGACTCAGATCCCTCCTATCTTCCAGATTTGGATTCTAGTGCTGAACAGGGGAAGAATACCGTCTCTAAAGGACAGAAACGCACAACACAGACAGGTATTACTCAAACGACATCTTAGAAGGTTACTAAGAAATCAATTGCTGATGCTCCTCCTCGTTTTACGAGAAGTAAAGCTAACGTAGGTGATTCACACTCACACACATCTTCATGATTAGTTGTCTTATATGGAACTCGAAGGGCATTGGTAGCACCGCAAAGCAACGATATTTGGTGGGCTTGAAACATCGTCATAAGCTCTTGTTATTAGTCATTATTGAGCCAAAGATTCAGTTGAACGAACGCTATATGCTGAAGAAATTGGGGTTTGGGAGTGTCCTTGCTAATCCCACGAACCATATATGGGTTTTCTTTGATTCATCTATTGGAGTGGAGGTGCTCATTAATGAGGCATAGTTTATGCATGTTAAGGTGAATTCGGGGCTGTTGGCTAAACCTCTTTTATGCACATTTGTATATGGCCGACATAATTGGATTGAGCGCAAACATTTCTGGGATGCAATGAAGTCCATAGCTATAATGGATCCTTGGCTGATAGGTGACGACTTTAATATTATTCGATCAGTGGAGGAACGGAAGGGGTGTGCTCCGGCTCAACAAGGATCTATCAATGATTTTTCAGACTGTATTGAAGGTTGTGGCTTAATTGATCCTGGAATTATAGGGAGCCAATTTACATGGAACCGTGGCAAGCGATGGGAAAGGTTAGACCGAGTATTAGCATCGGTTGGTTGGATGGTGATGCGGATCAAGGGAGCTCCAATGGTGTCAAGGTCGAAGCAAGAGGCAACAAGAAGGATCCATTGGCTCTTCCTAGTGGGCCAATCACAAGGGCACGGGCTGAGGCCTTTGGGACAGCCATGAACTCATATGTACAAGACCAAGTCACACTTCACTAAGTGCGCAATTGGGCTTGAAGGCACACGCAAGCTACTCCATATGCTTGAAGCGTGTTTTATTGATGAAGGGGCTGTCTGGCCTTGTTTAATTGAGCTTAAGCTTATTTGGGCTTTAATTATTTGTAATAGCTTGTGTTTGGGTTTTAAACACATGACTTGATAGACTTTAATAAGTCCTTGTAAGGATGGCGCGTTGGGCTTCACTTAAAGCCCATTCGTTATGGGATTCGGCCTAATGGGTTTAGTTTAGGGTTTGGCTTTGTCTAAGGTATAAATACCTTCTTTAAACTTTTGGAAATCTGATTTCTTTGATTGAATAAGATTAAAAAACGTGATTCTCATGTTCTTCATGAAAACGTGTCTATGAACCCTAGCATAGGAATTGTGAGCTCTACAATCTCCATTGCAACAAGAATCTGATTTATGCTTCAGAGTACTCGTAAGTGTTGATCTTTTCTTGATTAAATCCTTTTAAATCTGCTTCTTGAGTACAAGGGGGTAGTGGGTTTGAAGGGTAGAATCTGTCTTGTTCTTTGCTTTATGCCGAATTGCCATAATCTTCACATGAGTACATGTGTTTTTGATTAGGGCCGTCGTATCATCCTTCCATCAACGCCCTCCAATTTATTTTCAGGAAGATGAAGATAAAGAGAAGATTTCGCCTCTTCTTTTTTGACGATATGCACTTGTGCAACCATCTTTACGACCACGACAATTACGCTAGGGTTTTCATGCGTGAACTTTGGCACTTTAACAGATACCCTATGCGGGTTTTCAAGTGGGATCCGGACTTCGATCCTACTGTTGAGTCGCTAATATGCCCAGTTTGGTTCAAGATCCATCACCTTCCGCTGCACTTGATCCCAGTGCAAGGGTTGTATACGATTGCTAGGTGTATTGGAAACCCTGTTCGAGTGGATGAAGCCACGGCTGATTGTTACAGGCCTAGGGTTACAAGGGTATGTGTCAAGATTGATGCTACTCAGCCCGTCAAGAAGGCTGTTTGGGTGAAAGATGGTGATCAGATCTATCAACAGCCTATAGAGTGTGAAGGGCTGCCACAATATTGTCGTCGTTGTCGACATAGAGGACATCTGATTCGTGAATGTTTCCATCCCCCAGAAGATGTGGAGGATGAAGCCATGGGAAACCCTAACTTGGCGGACAAGATAAAAGGGGATTTAAGGGAAAGGCTTGGTGCGAACTGCAGGGCAATAGGTCAAACGGATCAAGAACAGGCTGGAACTAGCAAGAATATGCCTGGTGGACCTCAAGAAGATCGTGCTACTACCAAAACCCTTCAAGAAAGCTTCAAGCGGGGTCAAGATTTGATGAAAGGCAATCAAGATCCACGGAGTAATCCCAAACTTACTTCTGCCGTGGATCAAGAATGGAGGGAGCTGAAATCCAAATCAAAGAAGGACAAGGGGAAGGAGGTGCTGATCGAGCCCAATTTGGCTTCGGAGCAGCAAGAACAAGAACACGTGATTCGTACCTTGAACAACAAGTTCCTTGCTTTGGTGGATGAGGAGTCAGAGGACGAGGATTCGTGTCAATCCGCGAATCAAATTCATGATGCCGCTCAAGACATCTCGGAACAAGCGGACAATATCTCACGCCAGGTTATTAACGATGATGAACAACTCGCTCGTGAGGAGAACGAAGATTTGGAGAGTCTTGAGAAGCACGGACAGCCCAAGAAAACGAACCACCAAGAGGACGGGATTGAAAGAATGGAGGGGAGGCTTGAAGACCACAAACCCAATACTCAAGAAAGAGTGGTTCGAAATCAAGCTATTGAGATCAATAAACACGAGGAGGGGAGGGAT
>JAOWBU010000018.1:34260-47154 GCA_026212405.1 Petrea volubilis | reverse complement strand
TTTTACAAAATTTCAGTATGCTTTCACACTGATCTACATAAATGAACAGATTTTTCAACCTTTATGAACTGAAATTCGCAGTCTACAATAATTTGCGACGAGCAAAAAATTCAGTTGCAAGTATGGAATTTCTAGCCTAAAACCTGCTGGATTTCACAAATATGTTTCTAATATTGTAAAATAAAGTTTGGTTGATAAATTTCGAGTTTTCCAGCTTACGAGACTTGGAATTCTCAGACTGCGACGCAAAACGCTTAAGTGCGCGGCCTGCTGGAATTTCCAGGCCCCCTAAGCCGAACTTTACAGATTGAAAAAACTGTGTTTTCTTTCCAGCTTATTGTACACTGGAATTACAACATATAAACAGTTTTTGAGTTTGGAAAAATCGGATTTTTTCAGTTGTGCAAAAATAGAGTTTCAGCCTTGTAACAAAATTTTTCAGCACTGTGAATAGGTTTCCAGCCAGTGTTAACTAAAATTTCATCTTGACAAACACGAAATTCAGCTTCTAACACATGATTGAGTAATAAAAAGTATCAAACTCATAATACATAACTTAAGCATCATTTGGACCTATTGCAAGCAAATTTTCAGCATGGTTTCAAGACATTCAAGGGCAAGATGCACATAATGTCACTATAAGCATATACCCAAATTTTCTTGTATTCCCTAAGACCCAATTGGAAACCAACTTGTGGTTACCTCTTAAGGTCTAATGGGGAAGATATGAAGCTAATACTTTCATAAAACCTAAGCTAACTCATGCCATAGGCAAGGTTTCTACCTTCTAGTAGTAAGAGGTCTTGTATTTTAAAGGTTGTATGGAAGTGTAAGGATGAAGTGCTGAATTTGTTGATGAACAAGAGATGAAGGCAAGAGACTATAGGGGCAGAGTGCACGTTTTTTAGGGGGTGTGTGTGATTTTGTGGTTTCTTATCTTAATGCCTAATCCTTCTTATAATTAGTAATGTAACAAATAGCATTAAAATACTATTGGGTCTTAATCTTCATCATTCTAGTTCTTTCTTTCCAACTAAGTGTCCAACTAACAAGCCTAATTAGGTTAAGTGTTAGTCTAATTAGGTTAAGTGTAGTCTAGGCTAATTTGGTCCATACTGTATAACAATATCTAGAAAGAATTATACAAGTGTATGCACACTTGTACATAATTCTCATTACTTGAAGGATGAAGACTTGAGAATGATTATTTTACTAGCCAAGTATAAAACATTTTATGTTTCTTATACCTTAAAAAACGTCCCCCTTAGTTAAAATCTGAAAATTTATAAGTTTTTATTTTTTACAATTTATGGAAGAAAATATCATTTGGGGTAGAAAATGCAATTTAGGCTTTCTTTACGGTTTTTTCCCAAACATCTTCTAAATCTTATTACACAAAACCAACATACATATATATATATATTTATGTGTGTATACAATATTTTATGAATTATATAGTTTATATGATGCTTACTAGGACAAGAAATAATCCTAACTTATACATGTTTCGAAAAAACGAATATGCATACAAGTATTAACATTATGAAAACGTATACCTATAAATAAAATAAACACATATACTTATATCTATACATAATGGGAGTGAGAATACGGTCCTTACATCCTCCCCTCCTTAAAGGAATTTCGTCCCCGAAATTCGGCCCGTTAGTCAAAGAGATGTGGATAGTTGCTCATCATATCTTCTAATTTTTCCCACGTAGTTTCCTCGAGGTTATGATACTTCCACAAGACTCTGACTATGGGAATGGAGCGGTTTTCTCAAGGTTCGTTCTCTTACTTCAAGGATGCGAACGGGTTCCTCTACATATGTCAAGTCTTTATCAATTTCGAGGGAATCATGATTCACAACATGAGAGGATCCGGATGATATTTCTTAAGCATCGACACATGAAATACGTCATGAACATCAGATAGACTTGAGGGTAACGCCAATTTATATGCTACTTTTCCTACTTTTTCTAGATTTCAAAAGGTCCAACGTATCGAGGTTTAGTTTTCCTTTCTTCCCAAAACGAAATTCCTTTTCGTGGTGATACTTTTAAGAATACCGAATTCCTACTTCAAACTCCAAATCCTGGCGTCTCTGATCCCGGAGTTTTTCTGACGACTTAGAGCGGCGGCCATTCGTTTTTGAATTGTTGCTATAGCTCCGTAGTTTCTTGGACCAATTCAGGGCCTAGTAATTTCCTCTCACCAACCTCTCCCAACAAGTTGGTGATCGACACTTTCGTCCATAAAGGGCCTCAAATGGAGCCATACCGATGGGTGGATTGATAACTATTATTGTATGCGAATTCTGGCTAATGCGAGATGACGATCCCAACTTCCTCCAAAATCGATGGTACAGGATCTAAGCATGTCTTCCAAGATTGGGATGGTTCTTTCAGATGGTCGCATCGGTTGTGGGGTGAAAAGCCGTGCTAAAGTTCAACTTAGTATCTAGCGCGCTTTGCAACCCTTGCCAAAACTTTATACACGAATCGTGGATCTCTGTCTGAAACAATGCTGACGGGGATACCATGTATCGGACTATTTGCCTGTTGATAAATTTCAGCCATTCTATCCAAGGAACAAGTCTTTGAAAAGGCAATAGTAAAATGGGCACTCTTTGTAAGTCGATCCACTACAACCCAAATCGCATCATGACCCTTGAGGTGCGGGGTAGACCCATAACGAAATCCATGGTAATGTGTTTCCCACTTCCATTCGGGAATGGGTAGTGGTTGCAAGAGACCAAAGGGCTTCTGGTGATCGGCTTTTATCTGTTGACATGTCAAGCATTTGGATACAAATTCCGCCACTTCTCTTTTCATGCTAGTCCACCAATACTGTTTCCTAATGTCTCTGTACACTTATTGATTCCCGGGTGAATTGTGTATCTTGATTTGGACTTTCTTCCAATATTTCTTCTTGAGATTGTTGTCATCGGGGATGCACAATCGATTGCGAAATCTGAGGATCCCGTCATTGGATATGGCAAACTCGGCCCTTTGTCCGTTACCAACTTCTTCCATGATCTTTTAAGGTTTGCATCCTTTTCTTGAGCTTCCTTGATTTTTCGTATAACGCGGGTTGCCTTGGAACTGTGGAAAATAAATTCCTAACTCTTTTCCTTAGGATTCCACTCAGAAAGTATCATTTAACAACTTCCATTCCTTAAGTGCCAACAAGAGATGGTGGCCTTTCTACTTAATGCATCGGCAACTTTGTTAACTTTTTCCCGGATGGTTTTGAATATTAAAGTTATAGCGATAATCATCTCCATCCATCTCCTTTGTCTCATGTTTAATTCCTTTTGTGAAAATAAGTATTTCAGGCTCTTATGGTCTGTGAACACCTCGAAAGCTGTCCCATACAAATAATGCCTCCATTTCTTGAGTGCAAACACAATAGCCAGCTAATTCGAGGTCATGAGTAGGGTAGTTTTTCCTCATACGGTTTTAATTTTCTGTGAAGCGTAGGCTATACCTTGCCATCTTGCACTAGTACACAACCTAATCCTTCTTTAGAGGCATCGGTGTTATACTTGAATCCATCGTTCCATTAGGTAATATTAACACATGGCGCGGCGACTAAGCAATTCTTCAATTTCTGAAAACGTCTCACAGTGTTGGTCCCAACAATTTGACCTTAGCTTGGGTTAACCTAGTTAGTGGTCGAGCAATTTTGAAAACCCTTCAATAAATCTTCGATAGTACCCCGCAAGACCTAGAAAGCTTCGAACTCAGTGACGGTAGAAGGTGTTTCCACTTCCACACGGCTTTTACCTTTTCCAGATCTACTGAGATTCCTCTTTGGATATAATATGACCGAGAAAGGCTACCTTTCTAACCAAAATTCACACTTGCTAAATTTTGCATAAGTTTTTGGTCCATTAGAGTTTGCAAAACTATGCGCAAATGTTTCTCATGCTCCGTTTTGTCTTTGAGTATACCAAGATATCATCTATAAAATCACAACGAACTATCCAAGTAAGGCTGGAATACTCGATTCATCAAGTCCATGAATATAGCAGGTGCATTGGTTAGTCCAAAGGGCATACTATAAATTCATAATGTCCGTAGCGACTATTAAGAGCTGTTTGGCTAGTCTTTTTCTTGATTCGGACTTGGTAATATCCTGATTTCAAGTCCAACTTAGAGTACACGGAAGCTCCTTGTAGTTGGTCAAATAACTCTCGATGTTCGTAGTGGATATTTATTTTTAACAGTAACTTGGTTTTAGAGATCGATAGTCCATGGCAAAGTCGTAAGGTACCGTCCTTCTTTCTGACAACTAAAACTGGGGCTCCCCATGGTGAAGAACTAGGCCGAATAAATCCCTGATCAAGTATTTCTTGTAATTGAGTCTTAAGTTCCTTTAATTCGGCAGGGGCCATTCTGTACGGGGTTTTGGAAATCGGGCTGTTCCTGTTACTAGGTCAATGGTAATTCAATTTCCCTATGTGGAGGTAGTCGGGTAGATCATTGGGAAACACATCTACAAATTCGTTTACCCACCGGAACATCCTCAATTTTCTTTTATCTTCTTGTTTATTTAATACATATGCTAAAAATGCATCATTTCCTTTTCGAAGTAGTCGATGAGCTTTCATGGCCGAAATAATTGATATGGAAGGGGAAAATTGTTTCCTCTTATTTCAACTATGGGTTGGCCCGGTATACATAATCGCACTATCTTATTGTGACAATTTATTTGGGCATAGTGAGATGCTAGCCAGTCCATTCCTAATATCACATCGAATTCGTTTATAGGCAATAAAACCAAGTCAGCCCTCATGGTTTTCCACCAATTACTAGCTCACAGTTCTTATATAATAGGTCGGTTCTCCATGAGGTTCCCATAGGTGTGCTTACTTCTAATTCATATGGCAAAAACTTCAGGTTCAAGCATTAAACTAGAAACAAAATTACGCGATATATAAGAATGCGTTGAACCAGGATCTATCCAAAACTTTAGCCAAGTGTTGCAATCGGAAGCATACCTTCCACCACTGTTGGTTCTGACGTCCTTTCTTGATTAATGGCAAACACCTTGCCTTGCACTCGTGGTTTTTCCCCACGCTTTCCGTTCTCCTTGGCAACTCGTTCCCGTGAAGGTCCATTTGCGGACAGTCCCTGAGAAATGTCACTACTTCCGCACCGGGTACAATTTCCTTGCCTTAACCCAACACTGACTTTCAGTGTGATTGGTTTTCCACAGTAGGTACACGAAAGGTTCCGTTGGGGTAGGGAAGTGTTAGTATCATCCGGGGTCCTGAAATATTTGTCTTAGCAACCTTATTACTTCGCCTCCCGAATTTCTCCCGGCTTGGCTCCCTAAAGGAGACGGTCTCGACTAGTGGCCACGTTTAACCTTTAACTGCTCCATAGTGCTCTCTACTTTCAGGGCGGTTTCCACTGCCGCCATATACGTTTGCACCTGTACCGGTGCCATCTTGTCTTGTATCTCCATCCTTAAACCACTCGTGAATTTCCATATTTTCTTTTTTCACTTTCAACAAATAAGGGCAAACCTGGCTAACCGTGTAAACATTGCCTCATATCGGCCACACTTAACTCTCGTTGTTCTAAGTTTAAAATTCTCTTTCTCGTTTTTTCTTGTACCACTCGAGAACATACTGTGTAGTAAATTCGTGAACAAAATTGTTCCATGTATGTGGAGTCCTCGCTTCTTCCCACTTTCCACTGACCCTTTTCCACCAATGCGTGCGTCTTCTTCCAACCGGAATGTAGCCAAAGTGACCTTCCGTTCTTCTTCCGCAGTCTATAACTCAAAAATTTTCTCGATCGCTTCTAGCCAATTAGTGGCTTTGACGTCGTCCGGTTCTCCTTTGAAACTCGGGGGTCCTAACTTAAGAAAGTTAGCAATGGCATCGTTAGGTGTTTCTATGTGATTGTGAATTATTATTATGCTGGATTTTCAAGAATCGTAGTGATTCTCTCAACGATAGCCGTAAGTTGACCGTCCGGATTCCCATTATTACCGCGGTGTTCGTCTATTCGACATCTACATCATAAAATTCAGTTCAGTAATATAAACAAAACCCATTTATTTCTATTACATAAGACTTACACAACCTATCTACATAGAAGTTACTCATACGGCAAATGCAAAAACATACACGGCAAACGCAAAACATACATCCTATCAAACTTTACACGAGCACCGATTACACTAGACAACCACTACGGTGCTCTCAAGACACTTAATTTACTCAAGCTCATAGGAGCATGGCTAGTACCCTCTCCGGAGTTTATAACCACTAACTCCGGGGGTGGCTTAGGAATTAAATTCTCTTCAATGACTCCAACAAGTTCCTACTCATGCTATACAAAAACTCGAGCACTACTTTGGTAATGCTGATGTGTTTGGTAGATGTGATGTTGGGCTCCCTCCAAACTAAGACGGGTGTGGTAAAGATCCTCTTGAAGCTTTTCATAGTTTTCTTCCAGCAAACCTTAGTTCTACTAAAAGTTCATCAACTTGGGGGCGGGCGCACCTCGGACGGAGGACACTCGGCAGCCCCACACGGATAGCGCGACCTACGGTTAGAGGATTCTGCGGGAATAGGCCATCTGCTACACAACAAGTTCAAAACATTAGACAATTCATAATCAAAATTCCTAACGTCCCAAAAACCGTGCTCTGATACCACTTGTGACGACCCGAAACTTCTAGCTAATTATGAAAATACCCGATTTATAATTTTTTGCACAAACATGCACTTTTCAAAACAGTAGTAAAACCAACCCATACGTTTATTCGAAAATCCAAAAGTACACATAAGTTTATTATTACATGATCGTGACTACAAAATAACCTCAATCCTATAACATGCATAACTAGCCAAATGCTTCGAACCGCCTTCCTATGTCTCCTTCGCTAGCGACTCCGTTTGTCTCAAGATCGGCTAAAACATTACATGAAACACGTCAACAACACGTTGAGTAGAAACTTTGCATATAACATAAGGTGATCGTGTGAGGTTTGTGCACCATATCACAAAAATTTATGAACATAAATCACATAATTTCACATTTGATTTCTTCCACCTCGACGGGCGGCTACCTTATCACTTCGTGCCGATATTTTTCAACCAGACACTCCAATTCCCAACCAATCACTCCAGTGGTCATATCCCGGGCATATGCCGATTTTCCTATGACCCACTTCAGTACATAGACACTCCGTCTATGCAAGGAGGGATTAGGCAACGATGGAGGGTCGAGAACTAATTTAAGACCGGCGAGCCCGATGCCGCCCGGCCGAACTCGACCACATCCACCCCTATTCACATTGGGGCCCAACATGCACACATAAACTTCATGTATAACACATAGTTTTACAAAATTTCAGTATGCTTTCACACTGATCTCACATAAACGAACAGATTTTTCAACCTTTACGAACTGAAAATTTGCAGTTTGCGAATATTTGCGACGAGCAGAAACTTTCAGTTTGCAAGTATGGAATTTCTAGCCTAAAACTTGCTGGGATTTCACAAATATGTTCTAATATTGTAAAATAAAGTTTTGGCTGATAAATTTCGAGTTTCCAGCCCACAAGACTTGGAATTCTCAGACTGCGACGCAAAATGCTCAAGTGCGCGCCTACTGAAATTTCCAGCCCTCGAAGCCGAACTTTACAGGTTTGAAAAAACTGTTTTTCCAGCTTATGTCCACTGGAATTACAACCTATAAAACAGGTTTTAGTTTGGAAAAATCGGATTTTTCAGTTGTGCAAAAATAAGAATTTTCAGCCTTGTAACATTATTTTCAGCATCGTGAATAGTGATTCCAGCAAGTGTTGAACTAAAATTTCATCTTGACAAACACGAAATTTCAGCTTCTAACACATGGTTGAAGTAATAAAAAGTATCAAACATCATAATACATAACTTAAGCATCATTTGAACCTTTTGCAAGCGAAATTTCAGCATGGTTTCAAGACATTCAAGGGCAAGATGCACATAATGTCACTATAAGCATATACCCAAATTTTCTTGTATTCCCTAAGACCCAAGATGGAAACCAACTTGTGGTTACCTCTTAAGGTCTAATGGGGAAGATATGAAGCTAATACTTTCATAAAACCTAAGCTAACTCATGCCATAGGCAAGGTTTCTACCTTCTAGTAGTAGAGGTTCTTGTAGTTTAAAGGTTGTATGGAAGTGTAAGGATGAAAGTGCTGAAATTTGTGATGAAATTGACAAGAGATGAAGGCAAGAGACTATAAGGGGCAGAGTGCACGTTTTTTAGGGGGTGTGTGGTGATTTTTGTGGTTTCTTATGCTTAATGCCTAATCCTTCTTATAATTAGTAATGTAACAAATAGCATTAAAATACTATTGTGTCTTAATCTTCATCATTTCTTTCTTTCCAACTAAGTGTCCAACTAACAAGCCTAATTAGGTTAAGTGTTAGTCTAATTAGGTTAAGTGTTAGTCTAGGCTAATTTGGTCCATACATGTATAACAATATCTAGAAAGAATTATACAAGTGTATGCACACTTGTACATAATCATCATTACTTGAAGGATGAAGACTTGAGAATGATTTTCTACCAAGTATAAAACATTTTTATGTTTCTTATACCTTAAAAAACGTCCACCATTAGTTAAAATCTGAAAATTTATAAGTTGTTTACTTATTTTACATATTTATGGAAGAAAATATCATTTAGGGGTAGAAAATGCAATTTTAGGCTTTCTTTATGGTTTTTCCAAACATCTTCTAAATCTTATTACACAAAACCAAACATATATATATATATATATATATATTTATGTGTGTATACATATATTTTTATGAATTATATAGTTTATATGATGCTTAACTAGGACAAGAAATAATCCTAACTTATACATGTTTCGAAAAAATGAATATGCAATACAAGGTATTAACATTATGAAAACGTATACCTATAAATATAAAATAAACACATATAATTATATCTATACATAATGGGAGTGAGAATACGGGTCCTTACAAATCAAGTGATAGCAATTCAGGAACGGTCTCAATAACGAGCAAAGATGAGTATCACCACCTTATTACTTCACAAATAAGAAACAAACAGGACCCTTCCTTATCCCTCCCAGTATTCTGGGTGGCCACTCCAGACAGGAAACAGGTGATCGAGGGACTTCCCCACCCGACCGTTACATGAGAGCTTCCCATGGAACAAACGCGAACTATGGGCACCCCCATAGTCGCCAGAACAGTACAATCCCCAATCTGATAATCAGGCAGAAGGGTTCCAAAACAGTGCAGTGCAATACAATAACCAACGATCACAATACAAGAGGGACAACAAGTCCTCATCAATACAGTACAGTAGCACTGGTAACAAACAATAATAACAAGCAATCGATATCAGGAAACAGTTAAAGTCTATAACGGCTCAAATAGGCTGCAAGCCCAGGCAATACAGGATACGAAAGAATTGCGAAACAAGAGAATAAAGGACTAATCAGAAGTCTAGGATAGCATATAACGAGCGGCAAGCCCCAAACGGTACACCAGACAAGGCGACGATCATGATAATACAAGCTAGACAATAGCAAGATTGAAACACAACATGAAAATGGGTGATAAGCCAAAAACAGTCCAATAAGTACAATAGAAATATGGTGGCTACACGCCCCAACAAGAAAAGGAAGAACCCTCACAAGAGCATCGGTTCAAGAGATCGATCAGGAATACAATACGATTAAAACAGGCTGCGAGCCCAAACAATTCGAAATAATAAGACATATTCGAGCTCATAGTTCGATAGAAATAAGGTGGCTATACTTTCCAACAAGAAAAGGAAGAACCCTAACAAGAGCATCGGTTCAAGAAATCGATCAGGAGTTCAATACGATTATAACAGGTTGCAAGCCTAAACTATTCGAAATAGTAAGGCATATTCGAGCTCATAGTCCACGAAGTACGATAGAAATAAGGTGGCTATACTTTCCAACAAGAAAAGGAAGAACCCTCACAAGAGCATCGGTTCAAGAGATCGATCAGGAGTTCAATACGATTATAACAGGTTGCAAGCCTAAACTATTCGAAATAGTAAGGCATATTCGAGCTCATAGTCCACGAAGTACGATAGAAATAAGGTGGCTATACTTTCCAACAAGAAAAGGAAGAACCCTCACAAGAGCATCGGTTCAAGAGATCGATCAGGAGTTCAATACGATTATAACAGGTTGCAAGCCTAAACTATTCGAAATAGTAAGGCATATTCGAGCTCATAGTCCACGAAGTACGATAGAAATAAGGTGGCTATACTTTCCAACAAGAAAAGGAAGAACCCTCACAATTTGAGCTCAAACCGTCGAGTGGGGCATTCTGCCCGCAAACCGCCGTCGGAACCGCCGGCCGCCGCCACCGGAGCCACCTACGTACCATCGCCGGAATCAAAACCTGTTTCAAGTGGACATTCACCTCGTCCCAATCTATCAAAGCCCTCTATCAATTTTATACAACTCCAAGCCGTTTGGGTTTAATTAGACAAAATCAAAATCGAGCCCTAACTTACCCTTTTCACGTTTATCAATGAATTACTCCGCCACCGACCGTCAAATCCCGAAATTGAGGCCACCATCATGTTCCTCGTGTCAAGGCGTTCCAAGCCCGGTCGAGTTTCGCCGGAAAAGTCGCCGGTTTCCATCAACCCGCCGTCACTGCCGCGCCTCTGCCGTCGCTGTTAATTTTCCGATCGGAAAAAACCCAACAACACCACCACCATCGCGTTCCTCTCGTCGCGGTGATCGATTTTCATATATAATTTGCGCGATTTGGTGAAGAAACGAGCAAGATATGGGCTTGGGAAGTTTAGGAGAAGAAAATGTATATATGTATAAGTGTATGTATAGGTGTGTACGTTTTTCAGCCTAAGGAAGAAGATAAAGACCAATTTTCAGAATTTGCAACATGATCCCTCAACTTATAACCGCCTTACACTTTAGTCGCCAAAGTTTCGATCCTTTTCAATTCAGTCCAAAAGTATACAAATCAAGTCCTACAAGTTCTAATTCTTCCAATTAGGCCCCCAAACTTTCAAGATGTAACAAAAATTACCCTTCACCAATATTTTTCCAATTATAATACAAAATGTGGGGTCTTACATTTAGTGTGTTTGTGGATGCGTTTGTGTGTGTTATGTGATGAAAATGAAGTGCTAAATTCCAAATTTATCCCCTATTTATAGTAGTTGTGCTAAGAAATAAGATTATTAAATAATGAAGTCATTTTCTAGTTATTGTCATCTTTCCACCTAAGGTTACAACTAAGGGTAATAAATGAAATCATCCAACTCAATATCTAATTATAGCTTAAGTGTGAGTCTAAATGCACACTTCATAATCTAGTTTAATCTAAACCTTACATGTATAAACATATCTAGAAGAAATCTTACATGTGTGAGTGTTCATTTAATGCAAGGAGAATTGGAGAGCAAGTAATAATATACACCATATATTTATATTATATATATATTTATACGTACGCTTTCATTCCCCCCCCCCTCTTTCTATATTTGTAGGATATTTTACTCATAGTATAATTATTCCAATGTTTATGATGATAAATACCTAAAGAAATAAAAATATAATGTTATATATTTATGTATATAAATTTTTTTGGATATATATACATATATAATGTAAGATATATATATATATATATATGTATGTATATATATATGTATAAATCATAGTCTTATAGCCTAGCATTTAAAAATAATTATTATAGTGTAAAAATGACAATATCAAGAATAATAATCTAACCCTTATTTATATATATATATATATATATATATATAAATTCAATGATTGGTATGAAAGCATAATATTTATTACACATATATATTGATTTATGTGCATATATGTATATAAATTAAATGATTGGTATGAAAGCATAATAGCTATTACACATTTCACATATAAAATAGTCACATAAACACTAAATAATTGAATCATATAATTAACTTTTGAAACACCTAGAAATACAGGATTATTACAATCTCTCTTTATAGCATTCCACCAGTAATGCTATTTAATATCTTGGTACGTTTTTGTTCCTCCTGGATAGAATGTGTACGGCGTCTTGTGTGCTTCTTCCAAAATCTTTTTCTTCATACTTTCAGGTATACACATTCTACCCTTATAACCTAAAATCCCCGTATCATCAACCCCATATTTCTCATTTGCATGTGCTTTTACCTGGGCCATTTGTGTCTGACTCCACTTATCATTTGCTTGCGCTTCACGAATTGTGGTCGTTAGTTCAGATTGGACTGTTAGGTCTGCTACTCGGGTACGAGATCTTATGATAAGATTTTCTTGAGCAGCTTTAGACGCTTCAATCCCATTGCTTAATTGTGCTAATCTGGCTTTCCTGCTAAGAGTATCAGCAACTACATTGGCCTTTCTAGGATGATATTGTATCTTACAATCATAGTCCTCCAAGAATTCCAAACATCTTCTTTATCTCATGATGAGGTCCTTCTAAGTGAGTAAGTACTTTAAGCTTTTGTGATTTGTGTACACCTCGAAGGAAATAAGGCCTCCATTTGGCCAAAGCGAATAGAATTGCTGCCAGTTCCAAAAAATGGGTTAGGTAGTTACACTCATGACGGTGAAGTTTTCGTAATGCATAAGCAACCACTTTTCCATCCTGCATCAGCACGTACCCCAAACCCTCTCTAGATGTGTCAGCAAAATTCTCATTTCCTTCAAGTAGTGTTAATATTGGGGCTGTGGTCAAACATCTTTTTAATTCTTAGAAACTTTGTAATGACTTGGTATTCCTAGGCATTTTTAAAAAAGGTTAATTATATGATTAAATTATTTAGTATTTTATGTGATTATTATTTTATA
>JAOWBU010000018.1:13654-33760 GCA_026212405.1 Petrea volubilis | reverse complement strand
GGTTTAGCAGTCTACAATCATGAATATAACACTTTCCACTTTTCCTTTGCCCCATTTGGGAGCCATTGGATCAATTCTTTGATATGTCTTCGAGCTCGAGCAAAGGATTAGATATTCCAGCATCGTTCGGAGCATCTATACAACCACGAGTAGCGACTAGTAGTATATCTTTGTACCAGAACTTGGCAGGTGTTATACACATCTCAACCTTCCATTCTCCATTATACTAGCGTTTCGATAGGATGTTTGCATTCAAACTTTAACAAAGAAATTTTCCGCTATCACGTTGCATGGTGTTGTAATACTGATTTAAGTTAGTTGGCTCCTTATTGAGTAACAGTCTCAAGAGTAGAGTGAGAGCCTTGTCGTCGCTTTTAACTAAACTCCAATACCCCTGGGTATCATTATAACGAACTTTACTCTTTCACTTAATCCTTTCAGAGACTCAAACAACGCAAGTTAGGAAATATATTCTCTCAAGTCTTAACAAAAGACAAACAATCGTTTCAACATGCTTGGATACATTAGCAGGCAATAACTTTTAGAATAGCCCTATACCTTAAGGACTTTATGTTTCTCACGTTCACTTTAGTCTCATCACAATCCCCATATCATTCCAGAGTTGTTTCTTCTCTTCGAACTTTTACCTTCCCTTATCTTGGCTATTCCAACAGTCATCAGTAGTTCGTTTATCCGTTGTCCAACAATAACATAGTTTGGTCGTACAACTATAATCAATATATCACAGTCATTTAGCTTCAATACTATAAACCCGAAGAAACACTTATCATCCATACTTTAGTTAAGTATTCGACATTCCGAAAGTAACTGGTCGGCCCACCTAATCGCACCCCTGTCACAACGTTCAGGCCAAATATATATCCCAAAAAATTCAATCTTAATCACTAAACTGGAATCAAACCTATTCCCCACTATTCCCATGTTCCACAGCCGAGGTTCCTTCCCGGTACGCTTGGGGCATAATAACCCAAGCTCTGATACCACTTGTAGCGCCCCGGCCCGGAGCAGACTTCTCCCCGTGCCGATCGCTATTCGAGCAGGCAGACCCAGATCTAAAATCAACAATTAAGGTCTCAAAATTAAACGACTCCACGTTCACCCTGTAGTCATGCCCTAATATCAAAGATGCATAATTCATCCAAACGATCCAAAATAATCATGTACACCTAAATTTCGCATTGTTTTAAACGATACATACGAGTACATTCTCAAGATACGGCCACAGGCACACAATCCATATACAATTATCCAAAATACAACCATTGGCTCCGTAGGACCTAAATACATAAATGCTAAGCGTTTGGTAAGAATGAAATACAAATGGAAGCCATTGAGTACACCTCTTTGCGCAGCGATAAACCTTCGATCTCAACCCACTTCTCTCTCAAACAACTCTGAGAACAATAAGCACAAATACACGAATGAGGACAAGTGACTCAGTGAGGGTACACGAAATAGTAATGCGGTAAGGTTCAATCAATCAATACCAGCAGAGACAAAGTACAGGGTTCGATCAGATGATTTACAATAAATGAGACAATAGCTCGTACAAGGAGACAACAAATCAAGGCTCGAATGTCAAATAACCTCCTAGTAGGAACTACAGGAAGCATATAATAATATACAATCAAGGATAGCATTCAGAACGGTCTCAATAACGAGCAAAGATGAGTATCACCACCTTATTACTCACAAATAAGAAACAAACAGGACCCTTCCTTATCCCGCCCAGTATTCTGGGTGGCCACTCCAGACAGGAACAGGTGATCGAGGGACTTCCCCCACCCGACCGTTCCCTGAGAGCTTCCCATGGAACAAACGCGAACTATGGGCACCCCCATAGTCGCCAGAACAGTACAATCCCCAATCTGATAATCAGGCAGAAGGGTTCCAAAACAGTGCAGTGCAATACAATAACCAACGATCACAATACAAGAGGGACAACAAGTCCTCATCAATACAGTACAGTAGCACTGGTAACAAACAATAATAACAAGCAATCGATATCAGGAAACAGTTAAAGTCTATAACGGCTCAAATAGCTGCAAGCCCAGGCAATACAGGATACGAAAGAATTGCGAAACAAGAGAATAAGGACTAATCAGAAGTCTAGGATAGCATATAACGAGCGGCAAGCCCCAAACGGTACACCAGACAAGGCGACGATCATGATAATACAAGCTAGACAATAGCAGGATTGAAACACAACATGAAAATGGGTGATAAGCCAAAAACAGTCCAATAAGTACAATAGAAATATGGTGGCTACACGCCCCAACAAGAAAAGGAAGAACCCTCACAAGAGCATCGGTTCAAGAGATCGATCAGGAATACAATACGATTAAAACAGGCTGCGAGCCCAACAATTCGAAACAATAAGACATATTCGAGCTCATAGTTCGATAGAAATAAGGTGGCTATACTTTCCAACAAGAAAAGGAAGAACCCTCACAAGAGCATCGGTTCAAGAGATCGATCAGGAGTTCAATACGATTATAACAGGTTGCAAGCCTAACTATTCGAAATAGTAAGGCATATTCGAGCTCATAGTCCACGAAGTACGATAGAATAAGGTGGCTATACTTTCCAATAAGAAAGGAAGAACCCTGACAAGAGCATCGGTTCAGAGATCGATCAGGAGTTCAATACGATTATAACAGGTTGCAAGCCTAAACTATTCGAAATAGTAAGGCATATTCGAGCTCATAGTCCACGAAGTACGATAGAAATAAGGTGGCTATACTTTCCAACAAGAAAAGGAAGAACCCTCACAATTTGAGCTCAAACCGTCGAGTGGGGCATTCTGCCCCGCAAACCGCCGTCGGAACCGCCGGCCGCCGCCACGGAGCCACCTACGTACCATCGCCGGAATCAAAACCTGTTTCAAGTGGACATTCACCTCGTCCCAATCTATCAAAACCCTCTATCAATTTTATACAACTCCAAGCCGTTTGGGTTTAATTAGACAAAATCAAAATCGAGCCCTAACTTACCCTTTTCACGTTTATCAATGAATTACTCCGCCACCGACCGTCAATCCCGAAATTGAGGCCACCATCATGTTCCTCGTGTCAAGGCGTTCCAAGCCCGGTCGAGTTTCGCCGGAAAAGTCGCCGGTTCCATCAACCCGCCGTCACTGCCGCGCCTCTGCCGTCGCTGTTAATTTTCCGATCGGAAAAACCCAACAACACCACCACCATCGCGTTCCTCTCGTCGCGGTGATCGATTTTCATATATAATTTGCGCGATTTGGTGAAGAAACGAGCAAGATATGGGCTTGGGAAGTTTAGGAGAGAAATGTATATATGTATAAGTGTATGTATAGGTGTGTACGTTTTTCAGCCTAAGGAAGAAGATAAAGACCAATTTTCAGAATTTGCAACATGATCCCTCAACTTATAACCGCCTTACACTTTAGTCCCCAAGTTTCGATCCTTTTCAATTCAGTCCAAAAGTATACAAATCAAGTCCTACAAGTTCTAATTCTTCCAATTAAGGCCCCCAAACTTTCAAGATGTAACAAAAATTACCCTTCACCAATATTTTTCCAATTATAATACAAATGTGGGGGTCTTACACTCTCCCCCCCTTAAAAGAATCTGGTCCCCAGATTCTATTTAGAGTTCTCGAGACATTGCTCCTTCACAAACGTTCTCACTTCCTGTTACCTCGCCTACGGTACTGTGTGGCTCACATCCAAAACGATCAGGTACAGTTATGTCCACTTGAGAGCCACCAATACATTGTCATCCCAATCACATACTCCGAACAATATTACGTGATAGTGGTTCTGCCACTTGTAAGATGTATTCGAAGATTCCAACAGTTATTAAATTCAAAATTGAGTCTCCGACTTGCCTTCGTCAACATAACGAACTCTCCGTGGCTCCACATAGCTTTACACTCGTTAAATCATTTTATCTTCTCTTAACAACATCATCTGCTTTCGATGTCAGGTTTTCTGTTCTCCTATAACATTCGGAATCAAACTGAAGGACCTTTCTGTAGCTTATCGTATTTTACTTCATCAGCACTCTCGTGGAGCCTACTAGCTCCTAGGGAAACTGAAGAACTTGATTGAGAAAACAGTACACTGCTCCTACCTTCAATTCGATTTCTCAATTAGTTATATTGTAACAATATTGTGGTGCTTTGGCACGATCTATAAGAAGTCGCTCTGTTTCTTGAGGAACGACTTTGAAGGGGTGAAAAGTGAATTTCCTGTAAGATCATTTCCTGTTATAAGGGTTTAGCAGTCTACAATCATGAATATAACACTTTCCACTTCCTTTGCCCCATTTTGGAGCCATTGGATCAATTCTTTGATATGTCTTCGAGCTCGAGCAAAGGATTAGATAATTATCCAGCATGCGTTCGGAGCATCTATACAACACGAGTAGCGACTAGTAGTATATCTTTGTACCAGAACTTGGCAGGTGTTATACACATCTCAACCTTCCATCTCCATTATACTAGCGTTTCGATAGGATGTTTGCATTCAAACTTTAACAAAGAAATTATCCGCTATCACGTTGCATGGTGTTGTAATACTGATTTAAGTTAGTTGGCTCCTTATGAGTAACAGTCTCAAGAGTAAGAGTGAGAGCCTGTCGTCGCTTTTAACTAAACTCCAATAACCCTGGGTATCAATTATAACGAACTTTACTCTTTCACTTAATCCTTTCAGAGACTCAAAACAATCAAGTTAGGAAAATATATTCTCTCAAGGTCTTAACAAAAGACAAACAATCGTTTCAACATATGCTTGGATACATTAGCAGGCAATAACTTTTAGAATAGCCCTTATACCTTAAGGACTTTATGTTTCTCACGTTCACTTAGTCTCATCACAATCCCCATATCATTCCAGAGTTGTTTCTTCTCTTCGAACTTTACCTTTCCCGTTATCTTGGCATATTCCACAGTCATCAGTAGTTCGTTTATCCGTTGTCCAACAATAACATAGTTGTCGTACAACTATGTAATCAATATATCACAGTCATTTAGCTTCAATACTATAAACCCGAAGAACAACTTTCTCATCCATACTTTAGTTAAGTATTCGACATTCCGAAAGTAACTGGTCGGCCCACCCTAATCGCACCCTGTCACAACGTTCAGGCCAAATATATATCCCAAAAAATTCAATCTTAATCACTTAACTGGAATCAAACCTATTCACCACTATTCCCATGTTCCACAGCCGAGGTTCCTTTCCCGGTACGCTTGGGCATAATAACCCAAGCTCTGATACCACTGTAGCGCCCCGGCCCGGAGCAGACTTCTCCCCGTGCCGGATCGCTATTCGAGCAGGCAGACCCAGATCTAAAATCAACAATTAAGGTCTCAAAATTAAACGACTCCACGGTTCACCTGTAGTCATGCCCTAATATCAAATATGCATAATTCATCCAAACGATCCAAATAATCATGTACACCTAAATTTCGCATTTGTTTTAACGATACATACGAGTACATTCTCAAGATACGGCCACAGGCCACACAATCATATACAATTATCCAAAATACAACCATTGGCTCCCGTAGGACCTAAATACATAAATGCTAGCGTTTGGTAAGAATGAAATACAAATGGAAGCCATTGAGTACACCTCTTTGCGCAGCGATAACCTTCGATCTCAACCCACTTCTCTCCTCAACAACTCTGAGAACAATAATCATCAAATAAACGAGAATGAGTACAAGTGACTCAGTGAGGGTACACGAAAATAGTAATGCGGTAAGGTTCAGTCAATCAATACAAGCAGAGACAAAGTACAGGGTTCGATCAGATGATGTACAATAAATGAGACAATAGCATCGTACAAGGAGACAACAAATCAAGGGCTCGAATGTCAAATAACTCTAGGAACTACAGGAACATATAATAATATACCAATCAAGTGATAGCAATTCAGGAACGGTCTCAATAACGAGCAAAGATGAGTATCACCACCTTATTACTTCACAAATAAGAAACAAACAGGACCCTTCCTTATCCCTCCCAGTATTCTGGGTGGCCACTCCAGACAGGAAACAGGTGATCGAGGGACTCCCCACCCGACCGTTCCATGAGAGCTTCCATGGAACAAACGCGAACTATGGGCACCCCCATAGTCGCCAGAACAGTACAATCCCCAATCTGATAATCAGGCAGAAGGGTTCCAAAACAGTGCAGTGCAATACAATAACCAACGATCACAATACAAGAGGGACAACAAGTCCTCATCAATACAGTACAGTAGCACTGGTAACAAACAATAATAACAAGCAATCGATATCAGGAAACAGTTAAAGTCTATAACGGCTCAAATAGGCTGCAAGCCCAGGCAATACAGGATACGAAAGAATTGCGAAACAAGAGAATAAAGGACTAATCAGAAGTCTAGGATAGCATATAACGAGCGGCAGCCCCAACGGTACACCAGACAAGGCGACGATCATGATAATACAAGCTAGACAATAGCAGGATTGAAACCAACATGAAAATGGGTGATAAGCCAAAAACAGTCCAATAAGTACAATAGAAATATGGTGGCTACACGCCCCAACAAGAAAGGAAGAACCCTCACAAGAGCATCGGTTCAAGAGATCGATCAGGAATACAATACGATTAAAACAGGCTGCGAGCCAAACAATTCGAACAATAAGACATATTCGAGCTCATAGTTCGATAGAAATAAGGTGGCTATACTTTCCAACAAGAAAAGGAAGAACCCTCACAAGAGCATCGGTTCAAGAGATCGATCAGGAGTTCAATACGATTATAACAGGTTGCAAGCCTAAACTATTCGAAATAGTAAGGCATATTCGAGCTCATAGTCCACGAAGTACGATAGAAATAAGGTGGCTATACTTTCCAACAAGAAAAGGAAGAACCCTCACAAGAGCATCGGTTCAAGAGATCGATCAGGAGTTCAATACGATTATAACATGTTGCAAGCCTAAACTATTCGAAATAGTAAGGCATATTCGAGCTCATAGTCCACGAAGTACGATAGAAATAAGGTGGCTATACTTCCAATAAGAAAAGGAAGAACCCTCACAAGAGCATCGGTTCAAGAGATCGATCAGGAGTTCAATACGATTATAACAGGTTGCAAGCCTAAACTATTCGAAATAGTAAGGCATATTCGAGCTCATAGTCCACGAAGTACGATAGAAATAAGGTGGCTATACTTTCCAACAAGAAAAGGAAGAACCCTCACAATTTGAGCTCAAACCGTCGAGTGGGGCATTCTGCCCGCAAACCGCCGTCGGAACCGCCGGCCGCCGCCACCGGAGCCACCTACGTACCATCGCCGGAATCAAAACCTGTTTCAAGTGGACATTCACCTCGTCCCAATCTATCAAAGCCCTCTATCAATTTTATACAACTCCAAGCCGTTTGGGTTTAATTAGACAAAATCAAAATCGAGCCCTAACTTACCCTTTTCACGTTTATCAATGAATTACTCCGCCACCGACCGTCAAATCCCGAAATTGAGGCCACCATCATGTTCCTCGTGTCAAGGCGTTCCAAGCCCGGTCGAGTTTCGCCGGAAAAGTCGCCGGTTTCCATCAACCCGCCGTCACTGCCGCGCCTCTGCCGTCGCTGTTAATTTTCCGATCGGAAAAACCCAACAACACCACCACCATCGCGTTCCTCTCGTCGCGGTGATCGATTTTCATATATAATTTGCGCGATTTGGTGAAGAAACGAGCAAGATATGGGCTTGGGAAGTTTAGGAGAAGAAAATGTATATATGTATAAGTGTATGTATAGGTGTGTACGTTTTTCAGCCTAAGGAAGAAGATAAGACCAATTTTCAGAATTTGCAACATGATCCCTCAACTTATAACCGTCTTACACTTTAGTCCCCAAAGTTTCGATCCTTTTCAATTCAGTCCAAAGTATACAAATCAAGTCCTACAAGTTCTAATTCTTCCAATTAGGCCCCCAAACTTTCAAGATGTAACAAAAATTACCCTTCACCAATATTTTTCCAATTATAATACAAATGTGGGGTCTTACACTCTCCCCCCCTTAAAAGAATCTGGTCCCCAGATTCTATTTAGAGTTCTCGAGACATTGCTCCTTCACAAAACGTTCTCACTTCCTGTTCCCTCGCCTACGGTACTGTGTGGCTCACATCCAAAACGATCAGGTACAGTTATGTCCACTTGAGAGCCACCAATACATTGTCAATCCCAATCACATACTCCGAACAATATTACGTGATAGTGGTTCTGCCACTTGTAAGATGTATTCGAAGATTCCAACAGTTATTAAATTCAAAATTGAGTCTCCGACTTGCCTTCGTCAACATAACGAACTCTCCGTGGCTCCACATAGCTTTACACTCGTTAAATCATTTTATCTTCTCTTAACAACATCATCTGCTTTCGATGTCAGGTTTTCTGTTCTCCTATAACATTCGGAATCAAACTGAAGGACCTTTCTGTAGCTTATCGTATTTACTTCATCAGCACTCTCGTGGAGCCTACTAGCTCCTAGGGAAACTGAAGAACTTGATTGAGAAAACAGTACACTGCTCCTACCTTCAATTCGATTTCTCATTAGTTATATTGTAACAATATTGTGGTGCTTTGGCACGATCTATAAGAAGTCGCTCTGTTTCTTGAGGAACGACTTTGAAGGGGTGAAAATTGAATTTCCTGTAAGATCATTTCCTGTTTATAAGGGTTTAGCAGTCTACAATCATGAATATAACACTTTCCACTTTCCTTTGCCCCATTTTGGAGCCATTGGATCAATTCTTTGATATGTCTTCGAGCTCGAGCAAAGGATTAGATAATTATCCAGCATGCGTTCGGAGCATCTATACAACCACGAGTAGCGACCAGTAGTATATCTTTGTACCAGAACTTGGTAGGTGTTATACACATCTCAACCTTCCATTCTCCATTATACTAGCGTTTCGATAGGATGTTTGCATTCAAACTTAACAAAGAAATTTATCCGCTATCACGTTGCATGGTGTTGTAATACTGATTTTAAGTTAGTTGGCTCCTTATTGAGTAATAGTCTCAAGAGTAAGAGTGAGAGCCTTGTCGTCGCTTTTAACTAAACTCCAATACCCCTGGGTATCAATTATAAACGAACTTTACTCTTTCACTTAATCCTTTCAGAGACTCAAACAATCAAGTTAGGAAAATATATTCTCTCAAGGTCTTAACAAAAGACAAACAATCGTTTCAACATATGCTTGGATACATTAGCAGGCAATAACTTTTAGAATAGCCCTTATACCTTAAGGGACTTTATGTTTCTCACGTTTCACTTAGTCTCATCACATCCCCATAATCATTCCAGAGTTGTTTCTTCTCTTCGAACTTTACCTTTCCTGTTATCTTGGCTAATTCCACAGTCATCAGTAGTTCGTTATATCCGTTGTCCAACAATAACATAGTTATCGTACAACTATGTAATCAATATATCACAGTCATTTAGCTTCAATACTATAAACCCGAAGAACAACTTTCTCATCCATACTTTAGTTAAGTATTCGACATTCCGAAAGTAACTGGTCGGCCCACCCTAATCGCACCCTGTCACCAACGTTCAGGCCAAATATATATCCCAAAAAAATTCAATCTTAATCACTTAACTGGAATCAAACCTATTCCCCACTATTCCCATGTTCCACAGCCGAGGTTCCTTTCCCGTACGCTTGGGCATAATAACCCAAGCTCTGATACCACTTGTAGCGCCCCGGCCCGGAGCAGACTTCTCCCCGTGCCGGATCGCTATTCGAGCAGGCAGACCCAGATCTAAAATCAACAATTAAGGTCTCAAAATTAAACGACTCCACGGTTCACCCTGTAGTCATGCCCTAATATCAAATATGCATAATTCATCCAAACGATCCAAAATAATCATGTACACCTAAATTTCGCATTTGTTTTAACGATACATACGAGTACATTCTCAAGATACGGCCACAGGCCACACAATCCATATACAATTATCCAAATACAACCATGGCTCCCGAGGACCTAAATACATAAATGCTAAGCGTTTGGTAAGAATGAAATACAAATGGAAGCCATTGAGTACACCTCTTTGCGCAGCGATAACCTTCGATCTCAACCCACTTCTCTCTCAACAACTCTGAGAACAATAATCATCAATAAACCGAGAATGAGTACAAGTGACTCAGTGAGGGTAACACAAAAATAGTAATGCGGTAAGGTTCAGTCAATCAATACAAGCAGAGACAAAGTACAGGGTTCGATCAGATGATGTACAATAAATGAGACAATAGCATCGTACAAGGAGACAACAAAAGCAGGGCTCGAATGTCAAATAACTCTAGGAACTACAGACATATAATAATATACCAATCATGTGACGACCCGAAACTTCTAGCTAATTATGAAAATACCCGATTTATAATTTTTGCACAAACATGCCACTTTTTCAAAACAATAGTAAAACCAACCCATACTTTTATTCGAAAATCCAAAAGTACACATAAGTTTATTATTACATGATCGTGACTACAAAATAACCTCGATCCTATAACATGCATAACTAGCCAAATGCTTCGAACCGCCTTCCTATGTCTCCTTCGCTAGCGACTTCGTTCGTCTCAAGATCGGCTAAAACATTACATGAAACACGTCAACAACACGTTGAGTAGAAACTTTGCATATAACATAAGGTGATCGTGTGAGGTTTGTGCACCATATCACAGAAATTTATGAACATAAATCACATAATTTCACATTTGATTTCTTCCACCTCGACGGGTGGCTACCTTATCACTTCGTGCCGATTTTTCCAATCAAACACTCCAATTCCCTACCAATCACTCCGGTGGTCATATCCCGGGCATATACCAATTTTCCTACGACCCACTTCAGTACATAGACACTCCGTCCATGCAAGGAGGGATTAGGCAACGATGGAGGGTCGAGAACTTATTTAAGACCGGCAAGCCCGACGCCGCCCGGCCGAACTTGACCACATCCACCCCTATTCACACTGGGGCCCAACATGCACACATAAACTTCATGTATAACACATAGTTTTACAAAATTTCAGTATGCTTTCACACTGATCTTACATAAATGAACACATATTTCAACCTTTATGAACTGAAAATTCGCAGTCTGCAAATATTTGCGACGAGCAGAAAATTTCCGTTTGCAAGTATGGAATTTCTAGCCTAAAACCTGCTGGGATTTCACAAATATGTTTCTAATATTGTAAAATAAAGTTTTGGTTGATAAAATTTCGAGTTTTCAGCTTACGAGACTTGGAATTTTCAGACTGCGACGCAAAACGCTTAAATGCGCGGCTGCTGGAATTTCCAGGCCCCGAAGCCGAACTTTACAGATTTGAAAAACTGTTTTTCCAGCTTATTATACACTGGAATTACAACATATAAAACAGGTTTTGAGTTTGGAAAAATCGGATTTTTCAGTTGTGCAAAAATAAGAGTTTTCAGCCTTGTAACAAAATTTCAGCACTGTGAATAGTGTTTCCAGCAAGTGTTGAACTAAAATTTCATCTTGACAAACACGAAATTTCAGCTTCTAACACATGATTGAAGTAATAAAAAGTATCAAATATCATAATACATAACTTAAGCATCATTTGGACCTATTGCAAGCAAAATTTCAGCATGGTTTCAAGACATTCAAGGGCAAGATGCACATAATGTCACTATAAGCATATACCCAAATTTTCTTGTATTCCCTAAGACCCAAGATGGAAACCAACTTGTGGTTACCTCTTAAGGTCTAATGGGGAAAATATGAAGCTAATACTTTCATAAAAACCTAAGCTAACTCATGCCATAGGCAAGGTTTCTACCTTCTAGTAGTGGAGGTTCTTGTAGTTTAAAGGTTGTATGGAAGTGTAAGGATGAAAGTGCTGAAATTTGTGATGAAATTGACAAGAGATGAAGGCAAGAGACTATAAGGGGCAGAGTGCACGTTTTTTAGGGGGTGTGTGGTGATTTTTGTTGTTTCTTATGCTTAATGCCTAATCCTTCTTATAAGTAGTAATGTAACAAATAGCATTAAAATACTATTGTGTCTTAATCTTCATCATTTCTTTCTTTCCAACTAAGTGTCCAACTAACAAGCCTAATTAGGTTAAGTGTTAGTCTAATTAGGTTAAGTGTTAGTCTAGGCTAATTTGGACCATACATGTATAACAATATCTAGAAAGAATTATACAAGTGTATGCACACTTGTACATAATCATCATTACTTGAAGGATGAAGACTTGAGAATGATTTTCTACCAAGTATAAAACATTTTTATGTTTCTTATACCCTAAAAAACGTTCACCCCTCTTTATTTTTCTGAAAACTTGTAGGTTTTTTCCTTATTTTATGTATAATTAGGCATAATAGGGAAGAAAAATGTCTAGGGGTCGAAAATGCAATTTTAGGCTTTCTTTACGGTTTTTCCAAACATCTTCTAAATCTTATTACACAAAACCAAACACACATATATATATATATATATTTATGTGTGTATACATATATTTTTATGAATTATATAGTTTATATGATGCTTAACTAGGACAAGAAATAATCCTAACTTATACATGTTTCGAAAAAACGAATATGCAATACAAGGTATTAACATTATGAAAACGTATACCTATAAATATAAAATAAACACATATAATTATATCTATACATAATGGGAGTGAGAATACGGGTCCTTACATCCTCCCCTCCTTAAAGGAATTTCGTCCCCGAAATTCGGCCCGATTAGTCAAAGAGATGTGGATAGTTGCTCATCATATCTTCTAATTTTTCCCACGTAGTTTCCTCAAGGTTATGATACTTCCACAAGACTCTGACTATGGGAATGGAGCGGTTTCTCAAGGTTCGTTCTCTTGCTTCAAGGATGCGAACGGGTTCCTCTACATATGTCAAGTCTTTATCGATTTCGAGGGAATCATGATTCACAACATGAGAGGGATCCGGATGATATTTCTTAAGCATCGACACATGAAATACGTCATGAACATCAGATAGACTTGAGGGTAAATCCAGTTTATATGCTACTTTTCCTACTTTTTCTAGAATTTCAAAAGGTCCAACGTATCGAGGTTTTAGTTTTCCTTTCTTCCCAAAACGGAAAATTCCTTTTCGTGGTGATACTTTTAAGAATACCGAATTTCCTACTTCAAACTCCAAATCCTTTCGTCTCTTATCCGCGTAGCTTTTTTGACGACTTAGAGCGGCGGCCATTCGTTTTTGAATTGTTTCTATAGCTTCCGTAGTTTCTTGTACCAATTCAGGGCCTAGTAATTTCCTCTCACCAACCTCATCCCAACAATTTGGTGATCGACACTTTCGTCCATAAAGGGCCTCAAATGGAGCCATACCGATGGTGGATTGATAACTATTATTGTATGCGAATTCGGCTAATGCGAGATGACGATCCCAACTTCCTCCAAAATCGATGGTACAAGATCTAAGCATGTCTTCTAAGATTTGGATGGTTCTTTCAGATTGTCCATCGGTTTGTGGGTGAAAAGCCGTGCTAAAGTTCAACTTAGTATCTAGCGCGCTTTGCAACCCTTGCCAAAACTTAGACACGAATCGCGGATCTCTGTCTGAAACAATGCTGACGGGGATACCATGTAATCGGACTATTTCCTGTTTATAAATTTCAGCCATTCTATCCAAGGAACAAGTCTTTGAAAAGGCAATAAAATGGGCACTCTTTGTAAGTCGATCCACTACAACCCAAATCGCATCATGACCCTTGGAGGTGCGGGGTAGACCCATAACGAAATCCATGGTAATGTGTTCCCACTTCCATTTGGGAATAGGTAGTGGTTGCAAGAGACCAAAGGGCTTCTGGTGATCGGCTTTTATCTGTTGACATGTCAAGCATTTGGATACAAATTCCGCCACTTCTCTTTTCATGCTAGTCCACCAATACTGTTTCCTAATGTCTCTGTACATCTTATTGATTCCCGGGTGAATTGTGTATCTTGATTTGTGACTTTCTTCCAATATTTCCCTCTTGAGATTGTTGTCATCGGGGATGCACAATCGATTGCGAAATCTGAGGATCCCGTCATTGGATATGGCAAACTCGGCCCTTTGTCCGTTACCAACTTCTTCCATGATCTTTTTAAGGTTTGCATCCTTTTCTTGAGCTTCCTTGATTTTTCGTAATAACGCAGGTTGCGCTTGTACGGTGGAAAATAAAATTCCTAACTCTTTTTCCTTAGGATTCCACTCAGAAATATCATTTAACAACTTCCATTCCTTAAGTGCCAAACAAGAGATGGTGGCCTTTCTACTTAATGCATCGGCAACTTTGTTAACTTTTCCCGGATGGTATTGAATATTAAAGTTATAGTCGATAATCATCTCCATCCATCTCCTTTGTCTCATGTTTAATTCCTTTTGTGAAAATAAGTATTTCAGGCTCTTATGGTCTGTGAACACCTCGAAAGCTGTCCCATACAAATAATGCCTCCATTTCTTGAGTGCAAACACAATAGCAGCTAATTCGAGGTCATGAGTAGGGTAGTTTTCCTCATACGGTTTTAATTTTCGTGAAGCGTAGGCTACTACCTTGCCATCTTGCACTAGTACACAACCTAATCCTTCTTTAGAGGCATCGGTGTATACTTGAAATCCATCATTCCCATTAGGTAATATTAACACAGGAGCGGCGACTAAGCAATTCTTCAATTTCTGAAAACTAGTCTCACAGTGTTGGTCCCAAACAAATTTGACCTTAGCTTGGGTTAACCTAGTTAGTGGTCGAGCAATTTTTGAAAACCCTTCAATAAATCTTCGATAGTACCCCGCAAGACCTAGAAAGCTTCGAACTTCAGTGACGGTAGAAGGTTGTTTCCACTCCACAACGGCTTTTACCTTTTCCGGATCTACTGAGATTCCCTCTTTGGATATGATATGACCGAGAAAGGATACCTTTTCTAACCAAAATTCACACTTGCTAAATTTTGCATAAAGTTTTTGGTCCCTTAGAGTTTGCAAAACTATGCGCAAATGTTTCTCATGCTCCGTTTTTGTAATGACCCGGTATTTCTAGGTATTTTAAAAGTTAATCATATGATTAAATTATTTAGTTTTTATGTGATTATTAGTTTATATGTGAACTATGTGATTAAATTAATGTTTTATTATCTTATATGGGAAATGTGCAATAACTATTATGTTTGCATACCACCCATTTGATTCGACGCATATTCATATAAATCAATATATACATATATAATTTTATATATACATTTTTCAAAATTATAATGATAGGAATTATTTGTAATAAAGTCATAGTATTTTTATATGTTGAAGTATATATAAATAAATTTGTATATTTTCAAAAATATGTATATATCCTAGGTCATTTTTGTATTTTAGATGATGTAGATATATATATATATATATACTAATTGATGCTTAAATATGTATTATTTAAATGTTATATGATTAATTTCTATTGCAATATATACTTTGCAATATATACCTATTTTTATTTACAAAACGCATAATTATTGGAATTATTTTCTACTTCATTTAGTAATTATAAAATGCATAAAATTCAAACACACACACATATATACATGTATACAAGCATATACACGAATTTATATAGTTATATAAATAAGGGTTATATTATTTTTCTTGATATTGCCATTTTCACTAAAATGTGTCATTTCACACTATAATAATTATTTTGAAAATTATTTTTAAATACTAGGTCATAAGACTATGATTTATATATATATAAATATCTTACACTTTATATGTATATATTTTAAAGAAAATTCATATACATAAAGGTATAAGATTATATTTTCATTTCTTTAGGCATTTTTCATCATAAACATTGGAAAAATTATATTTTGTGTAAAAATATCTTAAAAATATAAAAAGAGGAGGGGGTGAACGAAATTTTATGTATATATATGTTTAATATAAATATATGGTGTATATTATTACTTGCTCCCCAATTCTCCTTGCATTAAATGAATATTCACATATGTAAGAATTCTTCTAGATATGTTTATACATGTAAGGCTTAGATTAAACTAGATTATGAAGTGTGCATTTTAGACTCACACTTGAGCTATAATTAGGTATTGAGTTGGGCATTGAGTTGGAAGATTTCATTTATTATAACCCTTAGTTGTAACCTTAGGTGGAAAGATAACAATAATTAGAAAATGACTTAATTATTTAATAATCTTATTTCTTAAGCACAACTACTATAAATAGGGGATAAATTGGGGATTTATCACTTCATTTTTCATCACATAACACACACAAACACATCCACACACACAAAATCTCGCCTAAAACACCCCACTCACACTCACCTTACCCTAAACACACAAAACACTTCATATTTATAGTAAATCTTCTACCCACATATATATATACATAAACCCTTCATTTTACATACTTATAACCCCATAAAAGCCTCTTGAAAAAGGTAGAAGAATATTTAATTAAAGTAGGGACCTTACTTAATATCATAAGTAAAGGTTCTACTTTAATTCATAGATATTATACCTTAAAGAAGTGAATACTTCATATTTGATACAAGGTAGTGATTTCTCTTAATACATGAGCTAGTTTTCTTATAGTGTTAGCATATTATTCTCCTATTAGGACATGGGATGTGACCTCAAGTTGGTTACTATCTTAGTTCGAAAGGATTTCACGATAATTTAGCTAAACACATGTTGTATGTTCATGAACAATTGTGCTGGAAATTTGAGCGTTTCTGCTGGATTTATGTTGCTGAAAATTAGGGTTTATGCTTGTCTATGGTTTATATATGTGTTTATGGTTTTATTCATGTGTTAGAAGTTACAAATTCAGTATTTAAAACTGAAAATTGGAGTTGTTTTCAAAGCTGGAAATTCTGCCCTCAAAACTGGAATTACTGTTCCAGCAGCTGAAAATCTTATTTTTCAAGGCTGGAATTTCGAATTTTACAAACTGAAAATTTATTTTTGAAAGGCTGGAAATTCCAGTGTGTAATTTTAGTATGTTTTAAGCTGAAATTCGAGTATTTCGCAAACTGAAAATTCTGTTCGCAACCTGAAACGTGCAAGCTGAAAATTATGTTCTATGCTGAAATTTTGTGCAACGTGCTGAAAATCAGTGTGTATTGTGCTGGAAAATGTACTGATTATACTGGAAATTATGTGTATATGGGCCCAAAAAGTGATAGGGGTGGATGGGGCAGAGTTCGGCCGGGCGGCAACGGGCTTGCCGGTCTTAAACGTTCTCGCCATCCATCGTTGCCTAATCCCACCTTACATGGACGGAGTGTTCCATGTACTGAAGTGGGTCGTAGGAAATTCGGCATATGCCCGGGATATGACCACTGGAGTGTTTGGTTGGGTGGGAGTATTGGTTGGAATTGAATTATGGCACGGCAAGATAAGGTAGCCGCCCGTCGAGGTGGAAAACGGTAGAAAAGTGTGCAATTTATGATTCTTATAAATCTGAAATTTTATATGGTTTATATTGATGCAAGTATGTGAACATATGCATGCCCAAGTCACACACGCGCACCTTATGTGTTAAGTGAAATTGCTACTCAACGTGATTGTTGACATTGTTAATATTTAATGTTTTAGCCCGACATGAGAACGAATGTATCAAGGAGGAGGATAGCGAGGGATGATTTGAAGCCTTTGGCTAGGAGAAGTCATAGACGAGTCTTTGTAATTGTATCATGTATTTAGGACTCTTATTATGTACTTGGTGTTTTGCTATGTAATAAAAGACTTTTAGAAAAAAAAAAAAATTTACTTTCTATAATAAAAGTATTCATAGCATATTCCCATAACTAGCCAATGGTTTCGGGCCGTCACAAGTGGTATCAGAGCAGGTTGCCAGCCGGAAAATCGGGAGCTAAGTGCTCTGTGGGGCAAAGTGCTACGTGTACGGGAGCCACCGCTTGAGCCTGTGGAGCATATTGATAAGTATTAAGCCCATGAGGCCGAATTGTTATATATTGAGCCTACTAGGCCAAATTGTTATATACTGAGCCCACGAGGCAAAATATTAAGCCCGCAGGGCAAAGTGCTACGTGCGCGGGAGACACCTCTTGAACCCACAGGAGCCACCTCTAGAGTCCCAACGCCTGGCAGTCGGTAATAGTATGTGTGACTTTTGCTTCAAAAATTCTAGTGTACCTATTGGATTTCGTATTTGATTGATATATATTTTGGGTTTAAGCCTAAGCTGTGCTAGGTAAAGATCCTCGACATGAGATCTCGGATTAGATGGGAGGTAGGCTAGGTCCGAGAAGGTTAATTAGGGATGAATTTTCGTGGGTGGTATTTGACATGCGGGGTGGCAACTGTGGTTGGGGCGGCCGACCAGTCCATACTTTGTTCCCCTAAATGGCGAATACTTGACAAATTAGAGTATAAGGCGAATTTTCTTGGGTAATAGCCTCAAATGACTACGGATAGAATTATGTGACTTGGGTTCTATGTGTGTGAAATCCACCTCTTGCACCTATAGGAATCATCTTTAGAGTCACAACGCCCAACAACCGATATTAGTCAATGTAAGTTTGCTAAAACCTCTAGTGCATCTATTGGATTTCGTATTAGGTTGAATTATATTTTGCGAAAACGTATCTTTTGATAAAATGAATACTGAGAAAGGGATAATTAGTACTAAAATAGGAACCTTGATATTTGGGAAATGTAGAAGCTAGGTACTTTATTGAAATTGAGGAAAAACGATTTGGAAGTTTGTGGTGATCTAAGGCTCGAAATCTAAGATAGGTAGTAGAAATTGTATTGAGAATTGAAAAGTACAATGGAGCAATTGATAAATTAAGACACTGTGTGATACCACAATCCCAGGGTGGCCAAAGAAAAAGGAACTCCGGAGGATACCTCAAAGCTGCGGGATGGATGTGCAAGGTAACAAAATAAACTTACAGTCGTTAAAGGTACGCTTTCAGTTTTCCATCATTTAGTTAGAATATTAATCGATCTTAGCTCTATATTATGTAATTTCTTTTCTAGACTAGAGGTTCAACCTGATATTTGTCATATGATTTAGAAGTAACCACTACCCAGTATTTATGAGTTATTTGATTATGTACACAAAGTTTAAGTATATTCTAAACTAGATTTGAAATTAGGTTATTACCAAGGGAGAATACGAGGGGGAATTTTAGTAGAAATAAGAAAATAAGAGCAATTATGGAATAGAATAAAGATATATAGTAGAGCTTTAAGTATAGTTTCTAGTTTAGGCGAAGTGTGTAATAGTTAAATGACAATTCTCTTGTGATAAGTTATGTTTCTTAGCTAATTCTTTTCGTATGTTCTCATTATCACTTATTCAAAAGATCTCTACAATTCATTTTGTTCGGAAGCCCCTTTTTACTTGTTAATCGGACCTTTGAGACCTATATTCTCTTTGTGAATTGTCTCTAAAACTATAAGTTTGATTGTTACATACTATTTTTACCCCGATATATATATTCACAATATCGATATTTACTCGGGATATCTTTTACCACCAATATTCGTTGTTTGATTTAAAAGAAAGAAAATGCCAATGTTGCCGTTGACCTCCTTTTAAAAAACAACAACTTCAGTGGCTACTATTGTCTTCGTAATCATTCCCTTTTGAGGCACTCTTGAAAGATTTCTCAATCGACAGCTCTTTCATCTCTTTCTTGAAAAGTTTGTGATATAGGAAATTTCCAAATTACTTTTCCTCTTAGTAAACGCTTGAAATCTTTGCAATTTACGCCAATCAATATTTGACACTTGAATCGACAAAGATGTTATTCAAACTTCTACATATTCTCAATCTTTTATTCCATTCTCACTTCTAAACTCCAAACATGAAAATCTTTCGAAACAAGCCTTGAAGATTGATGAGTTATTCTTGATCTCTAGTAAAATTCTTCATGTATATTTCTAAATAGTATTTGATATGAAAATGCTGACAACTATTTCGCAAATACCACTACATTTATAGCTCACTTCTTCCAATTTTTGATTCTTTGTTCATATTAATTGCAAAAAAAAAAAAAAAAAAAAAATTGTTTTCAGTTTTGCCGTATACATTT